>CAJUYG010004746.1:0-15781 GCA_910591675.1 Galerucella calmariensis | reverse complement strand
TATATTTATATTTCTCAAACTTAAAACGTTTGTTTGACGTGAAATAGTTGAAATATTGAGGCTATGGAAAAACTAATTTTTTGAGGTTATGTTTGTTTTGGTCTTGTCTATAATACTTATTATCAATTTTAATCGTTTACTTTCCTTTTTGCAGTTGCCAGATGGTATGGAAATGCCAACCTATGAAAGTTAAATAAACTCGCATGAGCTTGATGAGTTTGATTATATCTAAGATGGTTGTATCTAGGGTGAAGATAAATACAAAATTCACCTACAAGAAAGTTTTCACGTTTCTAAGCTCAGACGAGCAAAATTCTTGATTTGTTGCGAGGAAATCGCCCAACATCATTACATAAGTCCTGGGCAAATTTGAGCTATTTGCCTTAACAAAGTTTGGTTTCGTTGTTATAGTAGAGTGGAGTCGATAAATCACACGTAAAATAATAGAAGATCAATCCAAATGAGTAATCAGTAGTATTCACATCAACAAAACACAGAGAATGAGTGTATTGAGTATTGACTGACAGCGGAGTTTACCTAAGCGTGACTTCATGCGCTGTGATTGGTGTTTCAGTCAAAATGGCCGATTGCAGTATTTTAATGTTTTATTTTATTGAAAATCTTAATAATCTGAATTTTTTAAATAAAACTAAAGCATTGTTTTGATTTTTTTTAATATGAACTTTCCCCTAAAACCATTATATCGACGATTTTTTGATACTGTCGCCATGCCTATTGGGTGGTTAGTGAAGATTGACTTGATTGACCCCACATATCATCATTCATTCTGTGGAATAAATCGAAAAAACATAATGCAAAGTGATAGTTTAACAAAATGCATTCGTGCTACTTGTTTTAACGTTTTTTTTTTCTGAAGAATTAGATGCCCCTATGATATTACTCACAAAAAATTCCAAAGTATTAGAGAAAATATAAACTATAAAGTGCAACTGGAAATATAAAATTTCATCATTATCCTTCTTCTGTAGAGATCATTGCCTTTCGTCAATAACCTTGTTAACAATCTCTTAAGGAATGTATTAATTGTGCCAATAAACAAATTAGATAAATATTATGAACAATAGCTATTTGTGTATCAAGAGCAGAAAGTAGTACTCTGGCAATCTATCGAGACTACCAAAGGACTTTCTGCTCGAAATACACACAAGATTTTTTCTACGATCACACCAAAATGAAATTAATTTGTACCTACTATTCTTCTGAGGTACTGTCTTCTCCAACATACAATTTCTTCAGAATCAATTAGCATTGAGTGTCTGCCCATTTTTTCAAATTTAAAGTTTAACTCATGTAACATTTTCCATAGTTTATCCCGGCTTATTGTGGGTAAATCAACATCACTCGTAATGGCTTGCAAAACTTTATCTAAAGTTGGTATTTGCTTGTTTATAAAAAATGAGTGAACAAGCTTACGAATAGCATTTTTAAAAAACTCGTCCACGTTGACTTTTAATAGTTTTGGTCTACCTGGTTTCGGCTTTGGTGAGGTTACTCCACCTGATTTTTCCTCCTTTAGAACTCTATATATTGTAGATTTTCCATATCCCATTGCCTTAGATGTTGTTTCAACTACACTGTCAATAGTGTTTGAGGGATTTTGATGTTTAAAATAGTGGTACACATTCACTACAGCACTCTTTTCATTGAGCGATAAATGGTCTAGTTTTAATTTTTTTACTGGCATATACTCACAAACTGCTTCCATTTTTAGTCACTACTATTTGTCACGTTTATCGAAAATCAAATAACTGCATTTCTAGAAACTTAAGCACTATTTAAGTCAAAATATCTGTCATTAGAAGCTGTTGCCATTCGGAGGTCGTTAAATAACAATTATCCCTTTCTAATCTGGTTACGCCTATGACGCACGTTAATCCTCTTAGGCCTACTATAGTAACAATGAAAGATCATAAAATAATGTGATAGTCCAAGAAATTTAATAAATTTTGTATTGAAATTAACAAAAACAATTTAGAATGCATTACAAATATTGAAGTTTTACCGCACGTACTGTACTATAGTTTTGCATACCGAATTAGTTTTTATTCTGGGAATTTACTCTCTCTTGATTTTCAAATACAGTATAGTTTCTAGATTGCAGTCTCGTGTACTTGTGTACGTAGGCAACACTTATACATTATATTAATGTCAGATATTCTTTAGGTTTCCCTTTTTCTCATTAAATTATCACGGAAAATACTGTTGGATGCTTTAACATTTTCAGCGAATCTTTATTTAGATTTCGTCTGTTTTCTATTCTTCTATTCCTAAATTAAATTATTTACACCCTCTATAAATGTAAACAGGCTGCTTACTTGTCATAATGTATAATCGAAAACATTAATTTCAACTTAATTACTTACACAAATCAGTCTAAAATACAATATATTTGCACGATCTGCAGGTATGTCTCCAATGCTACATAAGTGACTTATTCATGTTTACTACTAACATTAATTCAGTGTATTGTGTATTAGAGCAGGCGAAATGCTATTTCATCAATATTCATACCAAAGGTTGATTATTCTTCGCTTTATGCAGATTAGATTAAACAGCATCATACTGTATATCAATTAACGTTTATTCTGTATTACTTATTTTACTCGGAACATAATTTTTGTTAATGGGGAGAATAATAGTAATGTTTTAAGAACTGGCAAAACAGATAAAATCCACTACATTTCAACGCTGGAAATTACAGTCCACCGCAGTCAAAAATCAAAGAAGGTAAAGTCCACAGCGACGAATTATAAAGGTTGCTCCAAGCACGTGACGCGATGTGTCTGTCATAATAAATTAAATCACCAGGTGTTATTTATTATTTTGGTTAGTTAAGGCTGTCGCTTATGTTTTGTTTGTTTTCGCTTGCTGTAATGAAATAATTACCTTCTATAGTATCTGCCTCAAAAGCGAGGAGGCCAATTCAAGGCCGGTTTTCATTAGACGTGCAAGTATCTTTAGTTCATTCACCTTGAAATTCTTTCCCAATATCGACCACAGTTGGACACAACAGCCATAATAGTATATTATTAAACGAGCAATTTATGATAACCATAATTCACGATGGGTGAAGTTTGCGTCACGAGCCGCAGGCGAGGGGCGCAAGTCACCCAAGTGAATTATGGCCATAAATTGCGAGTAGAATACTATACTTTGTCCACGACACTTAATTTATTTATTAATAAATAAAAGTCAGTAGCGATTTGGCATATTACTAACCTCAAAATGTTGTGGCATCTCTTTCAAATAATTTGACATATATAGAGATGGGCGATACTGTAGAAAGTATCAATACAACGTACCGTTATAAATATATTGTTTTAAAATACTTAATATTAGAAAATATCGTTATGAAAAGTATCAATACTAAAAATTACAATATTTTATAGATACGATATATGTCAGAAACAAATTTCCTGAACAAAATACACAGATTTAATAGTTTATTTCATATTGTACCCCCATCTCTAGTCGTGAATTATGAACCATAATACACTACAGTGTATTATGAACCATAATTCACGACAGTTGATATATGGGTACCATATACCTTTAGTTAGGAGGTAAAATATTGACTTATTATTAGGTGGTCGTGGACAAAATATTTTTTCCACTACTAGCTGTGAAGTTGACAATTATTGTTTCTTCTAGCCAACTGAGAAGTTGAATTTCTCTGTTAGTGGTTAATAATTTTCTATTATTAACCTAGGTCAATAATGGAAAAATTCAAATATTTTGAGAATTGAGGGATAGTAGTTCAACAAAAACTTGTGCAACATAATTTTGTATACCCAGGAGATTGTCTTTAAAATTATATTTGCTGCTTGAAATTACCTACCAAGATAAAATTATGTGAATAAAAATGCCATTAGTTTGAAATACGCGCAAAACCAAAAATGACTGATGGCATAACGAGTACGTTCATGATATTATCCACTCGATTATCGAAAACTGACAGTGTACTTGGCAGTCAGACGACGGAGTGAATGCTTCTCGTGGTGCGTTAGTGAATTATTTCCAATTTTTTCCCAAATTTGGCTAGTAGTGAAGAAAATTGTATATACACCATGGCGTTGAAGACATTTATAAACCTCGCACCTTATTCCGCTCGGGGCTTGGCGCTCGGTCAATAATAATAGTCTCCACCACCTTGGTGTATACTATACTCTAGTGAAAATCATAACAAACAGCTGTCAAAAAACGTAAACAATCAATGTAAGTGGTTTTGTCACATTTACTGAAAAACACAGAATTCCAGAAAATTTCGAATTAACATCCTCCCATAGTGAATATTACTCGTGAAAGAATTTTGGTACATTTAGACCGTCAGCCCGCTGCAAAAAAGCGTGATGATATTTAAACGTATGCATCCTTGAGACTCGGTAATTTTGCTCACTTTCATTAACAATCAAGCGAAATAAATATTTGCCCATGGGAGAAACGACAGATAATTTAATTGTTTATTGCAATGAAAACTTGCATTTTGCAATTTTAGTTTCACGTATGCCGAGACACCAAACGTTAGTTTATGAAAAAAATCCATCGCAAAATGATCGGCATACGTGCAGCGTGCGACTTAAGGGTTGGCATACACCCTTAGAAGTGTAACAAATGATATCATTACTAAATCATATTATCACGTATGCCCTTTTGCAATTGGCCATTTTTTTGGCCTAAAGTGCACAGATGTCGAAGGGCATACAATAAACGTATGCCGTTTGAAAAATATATAGTTTTCAATGTTAATTATACTTTGCAATTTCAATTGAATTTGAATTTCTAATACCCTTCCAATCGATACAGGTGTATACAGGTGTCAATATACTTAGGCGCGATAGAACCGTATGCCCTTCGACATCTGTGCACCTTAGGGCAAAAAATGGCCAATTGCAAAAGGGCATACGTGATAATATGATTTAGTAATTATATAATTTGTTACACTTTTAAGGGTTTGTGTCAGCCTTAAGTTGCACGCTGCACGTATGCCGATCATTTTGCGATGGATTTTTTTTCATAAACTAACGTTTGGTGTCTCGGCATACGTGAAACTAAAATTGCAAAACGCTATTCTCCATTGCAATATTTAATTAAATTATCTGTCGTTTCCCCACGGGCAAATATTTGTTAATGTAAATGGGCAAAATTACCGAATCTCAAGGAGGCATACGTTTAACTATCATCACGCTTTTTTGCAGCGCGCTGACGGTCTAATTGTCAACTCATTGGATGATCATTACGTTTTAAATAATAGGGTTTAGTGAGAGGCTCTCATTGTAGTTGGGGGAAATTATATCCGGCTTGAAGAAAATACCTTCAAATTTAACATCTAGAGATATAATTGACTGTAATTAGCTTTTATATTATGTGTATCAATAAAAGCATCAGCTAAATGTGAATCATATTTTTTCCACTTCTAGCCAACTGAGAAGTTGAATTTCTCTATTAGTGGTTAATGTTTTTTTTAAATATTAACCTAGTTCAAATTTTAAAATTCGCGTTCAACCAAAAATGACTAATGACATAAGGAGTACGTTTATGATCTATGGAGCGAAAACAGACAATGGTCGCGTTCATCCCAACAAAGTTGATCAGGTAGCGATTTTTAAAGTGAGTCATCAGTTTTTGAATCTGCTGAACGTGCTTATAGAACCATCTACATTATATGTCAGCAAATGTCAATTAATACAACAACAACAGCTCAATTTCATTCATTCATTTGATATATGATATATGAAGAGTTGAACTTCCTGACATACTATACAATTTATTATTAAAATCATGTCACCTCCAGGTGTTCATTCATTTTCACTCAAATACAAATTAGAATATCTCCAAACAAAGATATTTATATTATGTTTTTAACATAATGACATAAATGACAGTTAATGCATCATCAATCGGTAGCGTGTAGCGTATTTTAATTTTGATAGAAAAAATGGCGACTGATACCACAGCGATCAATCTAATCAGTTAACAAAACACGTGTTCAGCAGGAAATTGATGATCGCTACGGTAGCGCTATGTTGTGATGAACGCGACCAGTGTTCCTACTTGTCAGTCAGACGACGGCTTAAACGCATCTCATTGTGCGTTTGTTAACGCTGTAGTGTGAGAGTGTGAAAAACTATTGTGTTGTGAACGCAATACCCCTGTAATTTGTTTTTTTTTTCAATTGGGAAAAGTAGAATTCGATAGATAGCGCTCTGAAATGTCAATGTCATCTTAGCAACGAGTAAAACAAATCAGCTGCCGTATAAGCTCTTTGATATTTAAGTGGTTTTATTTTGCTGTTTTAGTTATTTTCAGTGTGTGTTTTGTAAAACTTTTACTTTTTTTTATTGTGCTTTGGTATTTTGTGTTGTTGAACTAAATTTCGACTCCTTATATTTTTATTTCCATTAACTGTTTAGTTTTAGGCCTGATTTCATGTTTTTATTTTATTTTTGATATAATTATATCTACAAAAGTTGCCGGGAAGATGGGTTTGTATTGAATAATATTTTGAATATTTAATACCGACTTAATTTCTCTTTGATCTGCAATGAAAACAAAAAATAGAATAACATAACCTCTTCCATAATATCTCTGATTATATAAGAATATCACCTCAGAATTGATGACAGTTGAGTTAAATAGAAAAACACAGTTTTAAACTTGTTACTGACACAAAATTAAACAAATAAAGTACGAATTTACGGTAATTACGTTGACTTGCATATAATACAAAAGCAATGCAAAACGAATTATTTTACTCGTTGCGACAGTTACAATTTTTTCCGCCAGAGGTCTTATTGAATTCTACTCCGCCCAATTGTAAAGTAAAATATCACCCATGTTTTGCGAAAATTTTGGATATAATATAACATATTATATTTAATATATAATATAATATAATTTATTTTTCTATATAATAATGTGGTCGTATAATTGGTTTCGTTAATTAGTTGCACTCAATATTGGTGATTATAAACTGTAGGAATAATGGTATTCTATTGCTGTGTATTTGAATTGTAATAGCAGCAATAAAATGTATATGAACCTTCTTCCCATCAAAGATCCTTTAGTAAGTTTTAGTAGTTTATAGTGTCAATTATTTTCAATTTTTGCCTCAAATTTGGCTAGTAGTGGAAAAATTGTATGTACAACACGGTGGTAAAGACATTTATAATCCTCGCACCGTATTCCGCACAATGCAAACCACTTCCCGAAATAATTTTGGTGCTCGGTCAATAATAATAGTCTCCACCACCTTGGTGTATAATATACTAGTAATCAGTATTTGTTGGTTGAGTTTTGAGAATTTAAGTTAGCTATTCCACTCATCTGTACTGCATTAAAAGCTTTGTTTGACTAACCTGGCCAAGTACTACATTCTTATCTTAAGCGCTGGTTGTTGTGATTACACGGGGATCATTACATAACGCCTTAACTATACTTTGGTAATTTTATCTTAAGCCGTGAAAGGAATGCAGTCAAAAACATTCGATATTGCCACGTTTAACTATGAAAAAGCTGATGTGCTAAGTATGTAATGATAATTATTAGAAACAGGACTTTTTATTATTAACAATATTAACAATATGATTAAACGTTAATTCTTTAATGTGCTTGTTTCCTTGGATTTTTTCAATCAACATTATTTTTTTAATTCATGAATATTAAAAGATGAGCACTTTTCAAATTTGTTATGGGCTTTTTCAAGCTCTGGCAGCGTTGTACGAAAACCATAATAATCACACCCTCCGAATTACATAATTGGTGATTTTTATCGAAAGCTGATTTCTCATTGGCAAGCGTGTGCGTGTGCTCTTCCCTCTCACTTCGTCAATTGACTGATATTAATTTATCCAGTGACGTTGGTATTGTCAGTGACAATTGTATTTTCAATTTTACTTGGTAAATAGGTACCGTACGCCATTTGTACGTTTATATGACAGATACCGCCATGTTTCCTCGCCTCTTATCGATGCCCCGTAGTTTCAGATAAACTTGCCAAACTGTATATCTTATAGCGTGCTTATAGCATTGTACTGAATCCTGCCAAGGATGGACAAATTTTTGTTAGAAGCTGTACCGTATGACGTGCGTTTATTCACATTATTATCTTCGTTATTCCTTGAGAGGAAAACCCTCAAACGCATGCGTAAATTCTATAGAAATAGCTTTGCCATTTTGAACATGTCTAGCACCAAGTACGGAGAAGCATTTGTTGCCGGTCCGCTTTGTCCAACCCCTTAAGATCTTTCATACAATTTATCATCCTTTCTTCCCTAACAATATTAATTAGATGTCCTGTCGGTTGAATGAAGCTATAGCCAATTTTTCATTAGATGATTTTTACAAATTATAATGTTTTCATCTGATTGTCAAGAAATTAGGCGTACGTTCTTACATTATTTTCAGTTCATGACCTTGGCTTGAAATAACTAAATATTTTTCTATAACCCAGATAATAACGTGAATGAATAACAAACATGATCATAAAGTATAGCGCTACATTGTGACACTAGTTGATACAGGGTGTTTCAAATTTCGAGAATATTATATTCTCAAATTTATGCAATTCGTATATTTTCCAATTGAACTATACAAAAAAGTTTCAACCTCAATAAGGTTGACTCACATTTCAAATGTACTCCTAAGTACAATATTATACCACTTATTTTTAATATTCAAAAATATAAAACGCTCCATAAACATGCAGCGGTCTTCCGATTTGGAAGTCACCAAACGGGTTGCTTGTATAAAAAGATAATATTGCATAAACAAGCTAGAAAAATCACTGCTGTAAATAACAGGCGTCTGCTGCCATTTGTATACATCCACTACGGTACATAGCATAAAAATGTGTCATTTAAACTTTGTCAGGTAATTTGAAATAAAAGCCTGAATATTTTCCAAACTTCATTGGCTTTAGTGCATTTGAAATGTGAGCTATTAGTCAGGTCAAACTATCCAGAAACATATAAGATTTGCGGATGACAACGGAAAAACGGATTGAGTTTGACGCACATTGGTTATGCAGTAAATTATTGCACTTCCACACAGTAATGGGCCACCCTGTATATAGAAAATACAATAATCAATATACTGCCCTGATAAAAGTATCTTATGAGGTAACATTAAATTAACTATTTAAATAAAACCCGAAAGCACTCAAGTGGCAGTGAAGTTTCTGATAACATTTAACAGTAAGTATTTTTAACAATATTTATAACCGTATTGTATCAATTGAACTACCATATTTTAGATCGCTTTACCAATATCCAATAAACCTATATTATAATGTTAGAACCAGAACTATGGGGTAACTCTTCACAATTCCTAGCCACCCTCCACAAACAACACATGATTCGGTTAAAAACATTATTAAAATGGAAAACGAATGAGTCAATTTTAGAATTTGGAATTGGTGATGGCACCAACACCAAATTAAATTTGCTGCCGATTTTACCGCAAGATTATAAGGAATATATTGGAAGTGATATAAGTTCTCAAATGATAGAGCATGCTGGAAATAATTTGTCAGATACAAGGAGAAAGTTTATTGTATTGGATATTTCTTCTCAGGACATTCCAGATGAATTAGTGAACAGATTTGATCATATTTTCGGTTTTTGCGTTATGCATTGGGTGCAAAATACAAAGTAAGTAGGTACTTGAAAAGTCGATGAGATGGTTGAGGCGTCAGTAGTTTTTATTTCAAAGAAATTATTTCGGATATGAATAACGGCTTCCTGGTAATTTTTACTTGACTAGGAAACGCAACAGAGGTATATTTACAATATTTTTTTCAATTCTTCTAGTTGTTTTAAAAAACAGACTATTTTCAAGGCTGCGGTCCCAATTTATGTGTATGTTACAGGAAAAGTAGATTCTTAGGAAGAGTATACTCTTCCTAGGTAAAGTAGACTATTTCTTAGAGTATCAGTAAAAGTTGATATAAAATGAGCAGATCAACTTTTCCCAGGAAGAGTTAACTATGACTGCTGAAAATTTGCACGTGCACTTTGTTTTTTAAGTTTGATTTCGAACAAGAAATTATGATCGCACTGCTTCAGTGATGAGTGCATTGTAATGCACACTAGGTTATCCAAGAAGGGAAAGGGAATAAAATCATTGGATTAGCCGTTTCCCTTCTTGAATCACTTGATATGAGTGTTACAGATGCGTTCGCTATTTGCATTGCAGAGAAGATGGATTTTTGGTCACGTGATCACACTTAATCTGAGCAAATTGCTATTAACGAACGGCCCGACCAATCATACATATAAACGAACTTCTAACCTCTCTTTTGCCTCTCTTTCATATTAGAGACTACAATTTTTTTGTTTGATTTTGTCGTTTTAGATTTTATTTTTCATTATTCACGACTATGTCTAGCCCTGAGGCAATTTTGGTAGCTATTCATGGTCAACAAACAGTACGAGATTTATCTAATGACAGGGGTAACTAAAACATAACGTCATAACATGACAGATAAACAGATTAATCTTTCTCGTCGGTCAAAATATTCCGTGCAAACAGATTTACATCGGACTGATCTGAGCGGAATTACCGAACAGTTCAGATTTACCTCCCCTACCTCTAGATGTAATAAACGAACGATTCAGACTAAAAAGATTAATCGGACGCAAATAACGAAGGCAGCTATTGTATTGGATATTTTTCAAAAATGGGAAGGGTGAATGCATTCAATACTCTGTAACGCGCATATCAAGTTAATCAAGAAGAGGAAGGGTAATTCCAATGATTATATTTCCTTTCCCTTCTTGAATAACTCAATGTTCATTACAAAATATTGAATATCTCAAGGTGAAGGGTGAATCCAATGATTATATTCCGTTTCCCTTCCTGAATATATTAATGTTCATTACAAAGTTTTGGATATCTTTTAAGGGGAAGGGAGAATGTAATGATTATATTTCCTTCCCCTTTCTCTAACATTGACTCACATTTACCAAATTCCCAATATTTTGTTATAGTGGTGACAAACTATGCAGTGAAAGTCTACTTTCACTACCTCCAGACAGTGAAAGTATACTTTACCTAGGGAGAGTCAACTCTGACTAGTAAATGTTGATCAAATTTCAATACTTTTGGGTTTTTATCAACTTTAACTGATTATTTTTCAAACGATCCTGTCAGCCAATCGTGATGAGAAAAAAAATTCAAATCGATTAACGGCGTCAAAATTACACTGAATATTATCCTCCTGTATCAAAATTCCCTTATAAAGCGGGATCTTATCGCGATTATTTTTTTCACTTGTCAAAATCTGACATTTTGGTGGTTTTAACCAATAGCAATAGATTATTCTAGCCAATCATTCGGTATTATACTGATAATTCTGCTTCCTCGTCGATAAAACCTTGTTTACATCGAAACGTCAAAATTTTACTTTGAATTTGTCTTGACAACTAAAAGTGCTTCGAAGTTTATTGAAAAATGAACACAAACTGATTGAGTGCCATCACCCAAGAGAATATTGAACATTCAGGTAATACAAAATTTTAAATTGTTGAAAAAAATAATCTTCCCAAATACAACTCGCTCTTCAAATTTTATCACATATTTTTTTATTTTCATCACTCAAACTTGTTTATTTGAGGCAAAAACATTCAAACAAACCGAATTTAGATAAAATCCCTCGTCCTAACGGACTCGTGATTTTATCAATCGGTTTGTTTTCATATTTTTGCCAAATAAACAAGTTTTCGTGGAAAAGAAAAAATTATCGATAAAATTTGAAGCACTCGTGGTATTACCTTTGATAAGATGCCGCTAACTATCGAAAAGATGCCACTAACTATCGAAAAGATACTGCTACTACTACTACTAAATGTGCAGGCGAGCCTTGTCCTGGACAAACTCAAGCCAAGGTTCCGGCACTGAGGCCACTGGCGGGCCCATTGTGCCATTCCTGCTACCTAGACATTCATGAAGCCGTGCCCTTTAATAAAGGCCACAACCTTTTTCAATGGATGTCTGCTTGTGTCTCCAGGGGCCATAACAGGGACTCCGAAGATTCGCCTGCGTAGTACAGCCCAGTGTGGACACTCTAAGAGAACATGGACTGACGTTTCGTCCGTCATGCCGCAACCCCTACATAGGGAACTTTCCTCTACTCCTAAGTTGTCGAGGTGTTTCCTAATACAGAAGTGCCCTGTTAGGAGTCCTGCTATCTTCCTTAGCCTACTCCAAGATTATTTTTAACAATACATCCAAATTGGGAGAAAGGAATATGGTACAAAAATTCACCATTGAGAATTAATACAATTTCAAAGTGGACGAAAATATCGGCAGAATACATTGGTATAGACACAAAAAAAAATAAAAATAACCAATCATTCACATAGAGCTTCTGCAAAATATCTGCATTAGCAAAAGAAGGAGTTGGTGAACAAGAAGTAATTAAGCTTACAGGACATTCTTCTGCCCATTCTTTGAAACCATATTTACAATTAAATGAAGAACACCATTTCCAACTTATAGTGAACCTTCAAAAAAATAAAAATGAAGAAAAGGAATCCTCAGTTTCTAACTTAAATTCATCACAGGTTATGATGCAAAACAATCCCCAAAATACAATTATAATAATTGTACTTTTTACATAAATAAGTAATTTTTTTTTCATAATGTTATTATTTTTTTGGCTTTGTATACTTGAAGTTTGCAATAAATAAAACGTTTAAACATATGATTTCTTAGTTTTTCTCTCGTGAAATAGTCATGTCGAATACCACTCAATTAAAAATTTTTAAGGTAAAACTTTTCTCTTGTCGTATTCAAGTTTGTTGCTTTTAGGTAATTTTGCGAATGACATTTAATCCAAAACCACTCGCCTAACGGCTCGTGGTTTTGTTAAAAATGTCATTCGCAAAATTGCCAAACAACAAACTTTCATGACAATTGAAAAATTTTGCCGACAAAATTTTCACTCTCGTGGTATTATATATGAAAATTATTAAACGTCCGATTGACAATCAATTTTTTGATATCTACTAAGTAAAAAATTATCTTATCGAATACCCCTCGGGTCTTGATAAATACTCAAAATTTTGTCATAGAGAATCCTTCAAGCGTGTTGCTCAAGGATAATAGCCCTGGGCCTGCAGCCTTGGGATATTATCAAGCAACACGCTTTCAGCATTATCTATGACAAAATTATCTCGGTATTATCAAGACCCTAGGGGTATTACTACTGAAATAGTCTACTTCACCTAGGAAGAGTATACTCTTCCTAAGAATCTACTTTTACTGTAACATAACATACAAAAATGTACTTTTCTAATAACTGTAATTTCCACAACTAATTTACCAGATTTGGTGATAAGTTATGTCAAGGCATTCAGCAAACCTTTATAAGCTTAATCTTTACTATGCCGGAGCAATATTTTACAATCATCTTCCATCAAAACCATAGACAATTTCAACCGTTTCAAAAATGGTATTGACCTGTGTGTGTATGTCACTTAATTATTTGGTAAATGTTTATATTATGCTCTATGTGTTTTTTTATGACTTAAATCATGTGAATATTCATTAACTAACGTAATGTATCAGGATTTGTTTTTATTATTTGATCACTAGCTATAAATTTAATCATGAGACTTAATAAAACCTAATGTTTCAGACAAGCTTTGAAAAATATATACAAAATGCTGAAACCAAACGGGCAAGTATTTTTGACGTATGTAGATGAGACATCAGCAGACGAAGTATACGATACACTCTCGCAACACTCCAAATGGGGTAAATATGACCACAAACGTATCATTTCACCCTCTTATAAACTAAAAAACCCATTAAAGGAATACAAAAATTTGTTTTCCGAAGTTGGTTTTGTAGAAAAGTACGTGGAGGTGGATTGTAAGAGGGTTTTTAAGTTTGAAGACGAAAAAATGTTTAAAGGCAAGTATTTCCAGATAAACGTTTTCTTTGACCACATCAAGGCATTGCTTTGTTGAATTTTTCGTTTCTAGCTATATTTGAATTAACTTGAAGAATATGCTTTGAATTCCACATTTTTTGCTTATAGAATTCTGCCTGAGTGTTAACCCAATTCTCCAAGAGGTTTCAAAAGAGGATTACGAGGAGTACTTAACTGAATTTACGAACATGATGGCAAATAATAAATTGAATTTCACTACTACATGTCCAAAATCAGAAGATATTTCGTACTACACTAGTTTAGTTCTGAATTTAGTTGTACTGGAAAAAGTTTAAGGACACAATATATAAATAAAATATTGAATGTGTTGAAGTGTTAAGAATATCTGTATATTTCATTCGAATTACCTTCCACTCCTTCGGCTTCAGCAAACTGGAATGGACGCGAGACAAGCTGACTATTCTCGAATTTTATTCGATTGTGCTCACAAAAAAGTTATTGTCCTGATTCCTAATCTCACTGGAATTCTAAAATCTCACTACACATACGTAAACATTTGTTCATATAGTGTGAACAGAGATTTCAACGTTACAAACTTCTCCTAACCTGACTCATTTAACAAAATTTAAAATATATGTTTTTATTCAACATTATTGTATTATATTACACTCCCACTAATAGCCCTAGCGGTTGATGCGGTAAATGAATGAAAAAATAATTCTCAAATTAATAGACAGAGTGTATACTTTGGCAAGTTTATCTGAAACTGTGAAAGGAATACATCCGAAAACATTCGACATTGCCACGTTTAACTATGAAAAACTGAAGTGCTAACTATGTAGTGATAATAATTATAAATGGGTCTTTTTATTATTAACAATATTAAAAATATGATTAAATATTTATAATTTATTTATAATATGCTTGTTTCCTTGGATTTATTCTATTAACATTATTTTTTCAATTTATGAATATTAAAAGATGAATACTTTTCCAAATTTAGTATGGGCTTCTCCAAGCTCTGACAGCGTTGTACGAAAACCATAATGACCACACCCTCCGGATTACATAATTGGTGATTTGTATGGACCAGCTGACTTCTTATTGGCAAGCGCCTGCGTGTGATCTTTCCTCTCACTTCGCAATTGACTGATATTGATTTAGCCAGTGGCGTTGGTATTGTCAGTGACCTTTGTATTTTCAGTTTTACTTGGTAAAATAGGTACCGTACGCCATTTGTACGTTTGACAGATATGCGCCATGTTTTTCCTCGCCTCTTACCGATGCCGCATAGCTTCAGATAAACTTGCCAAACTATATTTTGGGGTGACATTCACTGAAACCTAAAAGATCTATTGTGCCCACTTACTTCTACTCAGTTTCTGAGGAGAGTCTCAGAAACTAGTAGTTCCTTCAGTCCTATTTCCCGGAGGAATTTTAGGATGTCTGCAGGCTTCAACTCAGATAAATGTTCCTCTTCTATCCAGTAATCTCCTAGGTGCTGCGCTCTGGGGTTCTGAAGTGCTGTGCAGTTGGAAAGTATGTGGATGGAGGTTTCTTCTTCCATACCACAAAATCTGCATTCTCCTTCTTCCACTATGTTTCTTATTATCAGTACCTCAGGCTTTCAGCTTTCTGGACTTTTTATTGCCCTATTCATCTGTATAGACTATTTGTCATGATCAGGCTCAACAGTCTATCCACAAGATCCTTCTTCGGAAAACATTCACCTAGGTATACTTTGGCAAGTTTATCTGAAACCGTGAAAGGAATGCAGTCGAAAACGTTCGACATTGCCACGTTTAACTATAAAAAAATGGAAGAACTGATTATGTAGTGATAATAATTATAAATGGGTCTTTTTAT
>CAJUYG010004745.1:0-15783 GCA_910591675.1 Galerucella calmariensis | reverse complement strand
TTTCTCGAAACGGAACCGGTGGCCGAAACCGATGAATCCGGCAATATTACACGTTCTGAATCTCCAGAAGAGATGCGCCCCGAAATTTCCCAGGAAGCTTTCGCAGACTATTTGGACCAATATCCTGCCATCAGTCATCAGTTCATTGAAGATTACTTCCAAAAAGATGATAAAATCGATAAAAATTATGGTCCGATATACAACGATGAAATCGGTTGGTCATTAGGCAAACGTCGAATTGCGTTTGATGGAAAAACCGGTAACATAAACATACTACCTGAGAAAAACAAAGGAGGAAGATATGTAATTGGAACACCAGGCTTGTATCAACTTCTATTTTACCGAGACCCCAGTTACAATGATCATGATTTACAGAACTATAAAAATCTTTTGACAACAACTGAAGTTCATTTAGACACTTTAGATCGTCTTAAGGGGTCAAGTACTGAAAAATATCACTACATCATAAAACCTTTATTCAAAACAAAATCTCTAACGACGACGAATAGATCGTCTCAGGTATTGACTCGTCTAAAATCGATTCCTTCAGCAAAAGGAAAAGGTATCGATCGTTTAAGATATAATGATAAACCTATGGAGTATATTTATTGGGACGATGTGAATGAATTGGTGGATCGTTTGAAGTTGTTGATTGCTTCAAAAGAGGCAGGTAATACGTCACACGACAACGAAATAGTAGCAATTATCAATGAACTCAAGGAAGCTGATATAATAGAATAAAACAAGTTGAAACTTGTTCATTTCAATCATGCCAGTCGATAAATTCGGACATAGACATCAAACGCCCTATGCGCGTTTACCAGCGAAAATTACGTTTCCTCATACACCGGACGGTAATATTGATATTGAAAATGTGAAAATTTGTAATGTTAAGGAACCGACAACAAATAGTGATGCTGCAACAAAAAAATATGTTGATGTGCAGTTGAATGACCTACGTGCTATCAACTCGCCATTAATTCAAACGCATGGTGTGGTGCTGCAGCAACAGGACCGTGATATAAAGGATTTAGAAGTAGGATTGACCGAAATAAGAAATGAGCTTCATAAGACTAAAATTCCCATATTACAGGCGAATATTGATAACTTACAAAATAAAACTAACGAAATTGATGCATTCATTTCGCGAAATCCCCCTGTAGCAGGTAGGGATATGGCTACGAAGAAATATGTTGACGAATCAATTGCCACAGCAAAAGCCTTTATTCGAAAAGAATTTACTGCTTCTACGAATACAAGCATACGTGGATTGAGAAAAGAATTTACAGAAAATATCAGAACCCTCTCTGATTTGAAAAGTAACATTTCAGATATTGAGAACAATATTAAGGTTATGAATACGAATACCGTTAACCGCATTAACAGTCTGGAGCTGAAGCTAGCCGGTAATACATCATAATATGCACACCAAGGAGAAGATTCAACTCGTAAACGAACTCCACAAACCGATACGGAAAAAATTCCCTCGGAGACGCACTATCATTAAGGGCCTTGACGATCTTTGGCAAATGGATCTTGCGGAGATGAGGAATTTTGCTCCACAAAATAGGAATCATAAAATGATACTAGTCGTTATTGATTGTTTTTCAAAGTTTGTGTGGACACGCCCACTAAAGACGAAGACCGGAGAGGAGATTACTCGGGCATTCTCGGACATTCTCGCTCACACTAGACGAATACCAAAAAATCTACAATCTGATCAGGGAAAGGAATTTTACAACAGCAAATTCCAAAATTTAATGGGAAAACACAACATAAATCATTATAGCGTATTTAGCACAATGAAAGCTTCTATGGCAGAGCGTGTTATAAGAACTTTGAAATCGAAACTCTACAAGTATTTCAGTTTAAATGGTACCTACAAATGGATTGATATTCTACCTAAAATTACTCAAAACTATAACAATAAAAGACATTCCACAACAAAATATAAGCCTTCTCAAGTCAACAAATCCAACGAAAAATCTATTTTGAATAACACCTATAGTCATTTAAAGATAGCCGGTCCACGAAGATTTAAAGTTGGCGACATTGTGCGCATATCTAAGGCAAAACCTGTCTTTGAAAAAGGATATATACCCAATTGGACTACAGAACTATTCAAAATCACCCAAGTTAAAATTACCAATCCTGCTACGTATTTACTTGAAGACATGCAAGGTACACCAATCAGCGGCTGCTTCTATGATGAAGAACTACAGAAAACATCGAATCCAGACATTTACTTAGTTGAAAAGGTGCTCAGAAGCAAGGGTAACAAAATGTACGTCAAGTGGCTTGGTTTGGATAGCAAACACAACAGTTGGATAGAAAATATTGATATTGTATAGATCTATTTTTCGGTTCGCCGCGTAGTTTCTATAAAAACCTTGAAAGAGCAGGAGCTATACATTGAAGTGAGCTTTGGATATCAAACTCCGTTAGCAACATGATTTCCCACGATAGTGGTAGTGTCGACATCGTGAACGAATCTGATTTGAGTAACTACAGTTCAGAGTTAGATAGAATATTGGAAAACTATGAGACTGCTGTCAAGTCTGAAAACATTTACCTGCTTTCAACACAGTATCCAATTTCGGAGTATGAAGTAAAATGTGGAATAAGTCCTGCAAGATCATTCACACCTGCTGTTATCTTATCCCAACATCTCAAGTTCAGCAAAATATCTTTCAGTACTTATGAATGGAATACCTTTATCTCAATTATGACACAACAGATGAATTTCGTTCATACCGGAGACGGGTTCAAACCTGATTCATTACCATGTGGAGATTACTGTACCATCACCCCATTAAATTACGATGACAGTAAGGTAATTTTAGTCAAGAAACATGGTGTTGAGTATTACATGGATGAAGAAGAAGTATCGCAAATTTTAGAATTGAATAATTTGATTATACAACGTATATCTGTGTTAGAAAATTTGAATTTTTGTGAATATTATTATAATGTTTTGGATTTCTGTGAAAATACTTTCTCCGAAAATTCAAGTCCTCTACAAATTTTATATGCATTTTGTTCCATTACACCAAGCGATATGTTACACAATGCTTTGATAAAGTTAAAGTTATCAATGATTTAAATAAATGAATATTTATTATTGTTATTATTGTTTTTTTTTGATATTATATGTTACTTTCAAGTCACCCGGTATACGTTACTTTTAACTCAGATGTATTCAGTAATATATAAAGACGATGTCAGTTAACCGCGGTTAACTGATTTTTTTATTACAAGATTAGCGAAATTTTCGTCTTACAATTTTTAATAATCAAATTAACAATTATTATCGTCGCTATCAACACTACCTCATTTTAGTATTAGATAACAAAGTTATCTGGTAGCCGAGTGCGTAAACTCGAAGTCCGCGCCGTCGGCGATGCAGGTTCGAGCCCTCCAAAATTTTTTTCAAATAATATACCATATAACCTTACGCATGCGCATTTTAAAAACGAAGTCTCTCTCTCTTACACATTGTCTCGCTGCACTCTCTCTCTCTCTCTCTCTCTCTCTCTCTCTCTCTCTCTAACACACGGTTTTCCCTATTTCTGTAGTCAGGCATACGTTGCTCATCTACTTAGGTTATTTGATTTGTTATTGAGATAGTTACTAAGGAAAAATTATTCAAGTGGTTAGGTAGGTACATGATTTTTATTGGGTAAAATTTTTGGTTTTACATTTTTCACTTTATAAAACACATTAGGTTTGTTAAATCAGACTAATTCTAAAAGTCGGAAATAAAAAGGGAAAATTCTAAAAACCGGAAATAAAGAGAAAAATTCTAAAAATAAAAACCAAAGAAATTCTGGGGTATATACAAGACTTATAACTACGTAACTTATATACAACTTAACCTATAACTAGCCTAAAGAAGAAAAATAAAATCTTGGATAATTTTTTTTTTCATTTTCGCTAGGGTTTTACTTACTTTTGCAAGGGGAGAGGTTGCTTGATCTTCAACTTTTGAGGACCTATTTTAGTTTGTGTATATATTTTAGGCCGCAATTATACTTCCAGGTGGCAGGCGACAGTCGACGTCATCTATGTTTGAGTTGCTTTATTTTCACTGTTGTTTATACTTGGTCGAGGTGGTGGGACATAATGCGGCGATGTCGCCTACTGTCACCCGTATCTGCAAAATGTGACAGATTCGCAGCTTGCCACCCATCGCTCGAGGTACTTTCGCGCAGTATATTTTGATTGTTTCAAGTGTATACATCATATATTCGAAAACTTATTTATAATTGAGTTTTAATAATTATTTATAATTGCAAAATACGCTATATCTAAAGAAGATCGCGAAATCTTAATCAGTGAAGTGCAGACAAGATTTGCAATTTGGAACGATGCTGACCCTAACCACAAGAATGTGGATTACTTGGATAAGAAATGGCGTGAGATTGCCCAGGTTATGGGAAGAGAAGGTTAATAATAATAATAATATCTAAAATTCTAGTATTTTTTGGTGTTTATTAAAGTAGATTAGTAGATTAACTTCATTGTTTTTTTTTAAATTTTAATGATGCAACATGACGTAGTCAGCAAATGTGTTCCTAATCTCCCTGCTTTCATTCGTGTAGCGTGTTCGTAAACCTTGTTGGTCTTCCATTTGATCTTGGTGATAAATTCGGTTAACCACCTGGTTGTAGTGCAAATCATCATTTTCATCCCTTTCCCTTATTACATTATGTAAGATGCACATACATTTAATTATGTCATGGGCTTCTTCAGGAGCTTGCTCAATGTCTTTTCCCAATAGTCTCCATTTGGCTCTCATAATTCCAAATGCACATTCAATAGATTTTCTGGCTGTAGAAAGTCGTTTGTTGAAATTTTCTTTTATAGGGCTTAATTCACGACCAGGGTAGGGTCGCATGAGATATGGTTTAAGAGGATAGGCTTCATCGCCAATTAACACATGAGGCAATATGGTCTCTGTCCCCGGAAGGGCCTTAGGTTCGGGAACATAAAATAGGCCTGACTCAAGAAGCTGGAAAAGAGTTGATGCGGCGAATGTTCCGCCATCACTCTGTTTTCCTCTAGCGCCAATTTCAATCGTAATAAATTTTTTGTTTGCATCAGCCACAGCTTGCAAAACAACTGAAAAGTACTTCAAATAATTGAAATACATTGATCCACTATGTCCTGGAGATTTTATTTGACAATGTTTCCCGTCGATTGCACCTATACAATTTGGAAACTTCCATCTTTTGTAGTAATCATTCGCAACTTCCGTCAACTTTTCTTGTGTAGGCACTGGCATGAAATCGTCTACAAGTTCGGCCCAAATTACTTTGCAACAACTATGAATGATTTTACCAATTGATGTTTTACCCATGCGCATTTGGTTAGCCAAACTGGCAAATGAGAATCCGGTTGATAAGTATCTGAAACAAAGTAAAAGATTACGAGTACTGAAAAAATTTCTTTTTTTCAAGCTTTTCAACATATTTAAACTTCAACAAGCTGGAAAAAGACAGACAGCTTCAAAAAATCCCTTTTTCATTTCTGATTTTTTGTTAAATAAATAATTCTGATTTTTTGTTAAATAAATAAATGTATTTGTATTTAATGCATATATTGATTTTATTTTGGGATTTGCAAAAACATCTTACGTGATGCACACAAATGAATGAAAAATTTGAAATCAGCGCATCAAAATTATACAAAATCACTTATCAAATATAAAACATCTCTTAAAAAGTTTTATTTTGTAGACCTGTGTTATTACTCTGCACTTTTTTTCAGTTGCAGAACTTAAAAGCAAATGGAAAAATTTAAGATCCAAGATGCGCAAAGAACTACTAAAAATTCCAAAGACGAAATCCGGCGACCCCGCTACAGGTTGGAAATTATCTTGGGAATTTTTTGACATGATGCTATTTCTTAAAGATGTTATACTGCCGGCTTCTACTACCGGAAATCTAAGAAGAAGCACTGAAAATTTTGAAGAGCAGTCAGGCGATGATTTTTCCCTAGATGATGAAGAAAGGATACGTGAAGTTCGCTCGCCTGAAACTCATGTTCCCGTCCCCTCGCTCTCTCCAGATTATGCATATTCTAGTCGTTCGTCTACAGTGTTTTCAAATAGACAAAATGTTCCTCCCAAACGTAAAAATACCCAGCGCCACTATGACCAAGTGCATACAGAGAGGTTAGAACTTGAAAAGAAAAAGATCCAGATTCTGCAAGAGACTTCAGCGGTTGATAAACAATTCATGCAAAATGCTACCAATGCTGATTATAACTTTTTAATGAGTTTGCTTCCCTTTATTGAACCGTTGACTTTAGTCGAAAAGCTTGAGCTGAGAGCAAAGTTGCAGAAAGACGTCCATGAAGCGTATATGCAACATGAAGGAGGAAATAGTTGTGAACCCAGGGATTCTGTTTCATTTCCTACTCAGGCAATGAATTCATTGTCGAGCTCCCAACTAAAAACAAGTGACCAAAGAACAGTGACCACCAGTGACTACACACCCAATGGTCAGCCATTTTCTTACCCTTTACAGAATAACAATTATTTCAACATATGAAGAATATTGTATTTCTATTTATGTTTGCCTATATTAAGAAATTATTCATACTGTCTGTAAAATGTTGACGTATTTCACATTAAAGTTATTTTAAATAAAAAATGTTAAATCTATTCAGTTACTTACCTTATACATACATATAACCTCTCCGCAGGAGATATTGGTGCCATGCAGGTATTTTTTAGTAGCAGCTTGGTCTCGATTCGCGTTAAAATAAAATCAAATGTCCCTACTGACATCCGCATGAATTCAAAGAACCTTTCAGGATGATTTCTGAGGTCTCGGTATAGGTGATGGAATTCGCCGTATTGATATCGCAATTCATTTACCGGGTGAACACTATACTCTCTACTTCTTTTTCTAGGAATATCTTCTTCTTCGTCTCCGAGCACGAGAAGCGCACGACGCGTTTTAAATTTTAAACGACATCCCGGAAAATACTAAATCCAAAATGCATTTATTTTCGGTTTGCAACCAAGCGTTGACACTCAATAGTATATTCACGTTATCACTTAACACCTGCAACTTGTCACCTGACACTTATCCCCTGTCGCCTGCCACCTACCACCTGACACCTGACACCTGACACCTGGAAGTATAATTGCGGCCTTAGAATAATTTTTCATTTTTGGTATTGGCCATGGAGGTAAATCGCTTGAAAAGTGATGAATTGGCTTATGAGTTACATATTAGAGGTGTACCGGCAGGGACGCGCCGTCTATATGGGCAAGGTCGTGCGGCGCACGACGGCGCCAAGGCCTTAAAGGCGCCGCACAATTGTATTATCTATCCACCAATACCGACCGCCGGTGAAATATTTCTACTCCTCCTATTCCCGAGGAGTGGGGGAGCGAACATCCGCGTAGCCTTCGACGAGCAGGTTTGAACTTGCAAAATTTTGCGTGTTCGTGAACGATTTAACAGGTTGATTTTTCATTCTTGTCTTGATGAGCGCATACGACATATGCCTTATTTGTTATTACGTATCTACCGAAGTTGTGGAAAATAGTTACAAATAAGGTAAGTAACTGATAATTACCAGGGATGCACATATGGAAAATAATTGTTTTCCTTTTTAATAATTATTATTTATGAAACAAATAAGACTCAGTGCTGAATAATTTTTATTTATTTTATTTAGATGGCCAGAGAAGAAAAAAAGAAATTGTCTGGTTACCAGAACTTGCTCAACAAGCGAAAACGGGAGGAAGACTTGGAGAAAACCAATTTCAAAATTATTCACTTTTTTCGAAAGACCACACAAGACACTACTTCTGATAACAGTGATTTTCTACAATCAACACAATCAAACTTGCCATCAGAATAAGAAAAGCAAGCTAATGAGGATGAAGATCCAGAAGAATTAGATCTTGATACGTTTCAGTCAGTGTCGGTAACATCATGTTCGCGTAAGCAAGACGAATTATGCGAAGAAGCGCCCCTTTCTCACGATCCAGGTCTTTGGCCAAGTGTATTGTCTTCAATTCAGGTGCAAGAACTTGTCGAAAAAGGTCCAATGCAATATCAAAATAAAACTATGTATCAGTATCCTAAAGACAAAAGTGGACGTAAGTTTTCCGATATATATTTTACTCGAATTTTGTTAAATGGTGAAAAGGTTCAGCGTCATTGGTTGCTATATTCTAATTAAAAAAAATGCAGTTTTTTGCTTCTGCTGTAAAATATTCAATGACCCCAACAATCCATTGACTTTTAAAAACACTAAATTAAGTAACCAAGACGGATTCAATGATTGGCATCATTTGAGCGAACATTTGAAAATCCACGAAAAAAGTAAATCTCATTTTCAAAATTTACGTGTCTGGTCAGATTTACTGGAACGATTAAAAACCAATCGAACCGTTGATTCTGAAATGCAAAATTTATCAAAAAATGAAACCAAACATTGGCGCAGTGTCGTTGAAAGAATAATGTATACTATTCAATTTCTGACTGAACAAAACTTGGCTTTTCTTGGTCCTAGTAACAAATTATTCGGAAGAAATAATGGACATTTTTTAAAATGTATAGAAATGATAGCAAAATTTGATCCAGTCATGTCTGCGCATATTAATAGATCTCAAAAAAATATTCCACTTTACCTTGGGGATAAAATTCAAAACGAAAGCATTAAATTAATAGGTGACAATATAAGAAATAATATTTTAAACGAAGTTAAAGAAGCGAAGTATTTTTCTATATTACTTGATTGTACTCCGGATGTCAGCCGCCAGGAGCAGATTTCTGTTTGCTTAAGATACGTTAATTTGAAAAACAATAGATTTAGTGTCGAATAACGTTTTTTAACATTTGATCCTGTAAGTGATACAACAGGTGAAGGTTTAACAAACTTTTTACTAAAAACTTTGGAGAATTATGGTTTAGACATTTATAATATGCGCGGCCAAGGTTATGATAATGGTTCAAATATGAAGGGTAAACAC
The DNA here is from genome assembly GCA_910591675.1 of Galerucella calmariensis. Taxonomy (NCBI): domain Eukaryota; kingdom Metazoa; phylum Arthropoda; class Insecta; order Coleoptera; family Chrysomelidae; genus Galerucella; species Galerucella calmariensis. The sequence continues at coordinate 6,785 of CAJUYG010004745.1, read as the reverse complement.
CAAGGTGTACAAAAAAGAATTTTAGACATTAATCCACGAGCAATGTTTGTTCCTTGTAACCACAGTTTGAACCTTGTTATGAACGATGCTGTGAAATCCAATATATCTAGTATACATTTTTTTTCAACTGTTCAAGAATTATATAATTTTTTTTTCTGCCTCAACCAATCGGTGGTCTGTTTTGAAAAGTAACATTTCAAGTATGACGTTAAAGCCTCTGTCAGACACTAGATGGTCTAGCCGAATTGATGCAATAACCCCTCTTAGATTCCAGTTGGGCGAAATTTACGATGCTCTTTTTGAAATTTTATCCGGAAATGATTTTGACACTAGTACAAAACATCTAGCTACCTCCTTAGGTAAAAAAATAAAAAATTATGAATTTGTGTGTATGGTAGTCTTGTGGTACAAGATTCTAAATAAAGTGGATGTTGTTACTAAGATTCTGCAATCAAAAACATTTAATATTTCCCAGGCTTGCGAAAGTTTGAGTAAACTCAATGAATTTGTAAAACAATATCGATCTGACAAAGGCTTTATTGACTTATTAGTAGATGCCAAAGAACTAGCTTCTTGCTTAGAAGTTGATGCAAAATTCATATCCGCAGAAATGTTAAGGCCACGAAAGATTAAAAAACAATTTTCTTACGAAGGTGACGACCAGCCGATTGAAAATCAAGAAATGAAATTTAAAGTAAATTGCTTTTTCGGAATGCTAGACATTACTCTTTCATCAGTACATGAAAGATTTAAACTATTATCGTGTCATTCTGATGTTTTCAATTTTTTGTGGAATGTTGAGGATTTCGGCAAATCAATTTAATTTTTGTAAAAAACTGGAAAAAACCTTAACTGACAAAGATCGAAACGAGAAAGATATAGATGGAACAGAACTTTTACACGAATTACAATTTCTGCAAAATGGCGACAAAAAGGCGACGTCTGTAGTAGAAACACTTAATTACATTGCAATAAATAACCTAACTCACTCATTTCCAAACATTACGATTGCATTGCGCATATTATTAACCATTCCAGTTTCTGTAGCTACAGCCGAGATGTCATTCTCTAAATTAAAGTTGATTAAAAATTATTTACGATCTAGAATGGGCCAAGAGCGGTTGGAAAATCTTGCTATTATTTCTATAGAATCTGACTTTTTAAAGCAACTTGAAATGGAAGACCTTGTAAACGAATTTGCAAAAAGTAAAGCTAGAAAAGTCCAATTTTTGTAAATCCTCTTCATCATGTATCATGATCATATGTATTATCTGTCTTAAAACAATCGCTATTTTATTTCTGTTTTTTTTTTTCAAGAGTTTGTATCTTTGATACTGTTTTTGTTTTGTTACTGTTGTTTCATATTCTATTAATATTTTTTGTGTACTTTTCGTTTGTGACAAATAAATATAGACATATATGGTCATTAGTACTAAAGAGTTTTCATCAAAAAGTTCGACAGTGAACTATGAGAGAATATTATAATATTGGTGAAAGGCGCCTATCATGATTCCGCACGACAGCGCCGAAAATACTTGGCGCGTCGCTGTCTACCGGTCTATCCCACGGTCGAAGAAAAACGAGCTGTTTTGCGACAAGCGTTGCGCAGAGAAAGATAAATGGGGTTAAGACCTGAAATAGAACCACGGGTAGCATCTGAGGAAGAATTGGATATATGTAGGAGGAAAGTTGATGAGATGACGCAAGAAATTGAATTATTGGACCCCGAAAATGCTAATAATGACTTTCGTCAGGTTTACTCGCGTTTGGAACATCTATCGAGACGGTTAGAGAGAAGTATTGGATCGAGCAAAGAAGAAGAAGCAAAAATATCCATACTGGCATCCCAGTGTCGTGAACTATATGGGAATCTTAATTTGGCATATGAAGAGCGTACACCAAATGAAAGGGAAAATCGACCAAGGAGGTTCCTCCCTTCAGAGGATAGAGCAGACATAGTTCCTCCAGTTGACCATTGGGCCGGCGTAGCTTCCCCTGTGAATATAAGAACACATACTCAAGCTCATCGTATTCAAGGGAACGAAGATTGGGTCCACAGAGCCAGCTCCGTAAATTTGGCAGATGGCAGAAGATCCCGGCAAAATTACTCTTTTCCTCTCCCCGAGAGAGAAACAAATAGATCCCTCTTGGACGAACCAAATCCTCCAGTCCCGAGAATTTCGAGGAGTTTACCTATTGTGGGAGATCTTATAGATATCGAAGATGGAGACTCGTGCCATCGAGGACTTGACGCAGGTTCTCCAATAACCGTTTCAGCTCAAGTCAGTCATCGATGTCACCCCAACATGTATAAAGAAGACCCAGTCCCTTCGCAAGAAGATAAATATTCTAGAAACACTTCTAGAGTTCGGTTTGCATCTGAGATGTCTAGATTAGCCACAGTTGGAGAATCCAGTCGATTCGCATACCACACTCCGGACCCATTCAGTGGAATTTCTCACCCGTTAGATGACCTTCACATCTCACCGATTCCGACTAACAAATCGACTAGACCAGAGTACGATAATTACCCTCATATTCACAAATGGAATGTGGAATACAACGGACGTACCAGCGTCAATGATTTTTTGGAACGTGTGGAAGAGATACGAATGTCCCGCGGGATTAGCAAACAACAGCTTCTCCGTTCTGCCCCAGAACAGAATTTGTCGAACATGGAGATGTCGATCACAAATAAGAGGAATAAGCCAATGTCAGTGGAACAAAAGAATATTTTAATAGAGTTTATGCGCTCCCATCCTCAATTCCTGAAACAAAAATTCTCAGCAAATTATAGTGAACAGGACTCAGTGAGAATGTGGAATTAAGTCACAAGTATTTTAAATGCAACCCCAGGTACAAACAAAGAGTGGAAAGAGTGGAGGAAGGTATATAATAATAATAATAGGTTTATTCTGTTAAAAAAATATACATAGTATTTGACAATACACATATAAGATAAAACAATATCATGCGAATAATATAAATATCCACGGAAGTATAGGTAAATACTTGTTTGTGGTATAGGGAACTTATAAATAAAACTATATCTATTGGCAATATTCAAGAAATCAGTTGAAACAGTATTGGAATGTATAAATATGATTTTTTTCCTATTATAATTTTTTTTATATCTTCATCCAAGCCCTTTGAGTTACAAGTATTTATTCATATCAATTATTTTATTCACGAGCAAAGACAATAAACAACATGTATAACAAGAGAATTATCACGACAAAAATGGTGAAGCGGATACAATACAAATTACAACAGAAATCAAACAAACATACACTACAACTTGCTTAAGACATTTACAGGTTGCGCGCGAGCGTTCTCTTTATCAATTCACGTTTCAAATACATTTTGTCCATTCCAACTTGCTTATAGATGCATTACACTTTTTTGTCCAATTGAGTATTCCTTTACTGTTTCTAATGTGTGTCTCCTTTTTTTTAGTTACATACCTAAATCTAGACATTTAAAATATCTCTCTCAATCAGGGAGTGAATAGTAGACCTTTCAACTCGTAAGATAAATTATTTTATATATGATTTGAAAAGACCTATTGAATTAATTTCTAATAAATAATTTTTATATCTGGTTGGTAAAAAGTTGTAAATTATGGTCCTTAGAAATTTCAATGATTTTTGTCCAATGGTTTTGTTTTTTAAAGCAATTTCTATATTTTCCTCAAATCTGTATCGGGTGTTGTAATTGTGATCGATTTTTTGGAGTAGTGATGATTTATTCTTATAAATGTATATAACGACATTGTAAAAATATGTTTGTCTAATATCCAATAAAGATGTTTCTGAGAATAGAGAGTTAGTTGGGTAAGTATTCGTTTTTTTATAAATTATTTTTAAAAACCTTCTTTGAATAACTTCTAATTTTTTTAGGTGTGTTTTTGATGCAGAACCCCAGCATAATATTGCGTAGTTAATTCTGGATTCAACAAGTGAATGGTACACTACTCTCAGATAAGCAGGTTTCAAGATAGTTCTCATATATTTGATTTTATATAATAGTGGTCTTAAGTTGTTTGCAATGTTATTTATATGTAAGTCCCATCTAAGGTGGGAATCTATAATTACTCCTAGATATTTAATACTATTCTTCAATTTTATTATTTTTTTCCTTGACTTGTCTATTGTCAACTCGGTAAATTGGGGTATCTTATTTTCATAGCTACAGAATGGGACAAACAACGTCTTTTCAAAATTAATAGTCAGCTGCCTACAGTCAAACCATTCAGAAATATTGTTGAAATCTGTCTCTATTTCTTCCTTCAGCTCTTGCCACGTATTACCCTGGTAAAATATCGCCGTATCGTCAGCGAATCCGATGATGTTTCCTGTGCCCTGAGGTACTCCAAATTTAATTCTCCTATTAGGGCTAATACAAGTTTCTATTTTAACAGCTTGTTCTCTGTCACTCAAGTAACTTTCAAATAAGTTCAATGGAACTCCGTGAATTCCTATATCCTCCAAGGTCACCAAGAGCTGACTATGAGATACGGTGTCAAATGTATTTATTTTTGTTGCTTTTATGTATTGATTTTGTTTGCAAAATGTTTATAATATCAATAAATAATTCAATTCTGAAAATGATTCATGACTAAATTTCTAATCCTTCTTCCCTCCACCAACTCAGGGTTGACTCTCGCCATAGCTCCTTACATATTTTTATCACCAATAACATACATTCCATAATCTACATCTTCATCCAACTCTGGTTCTGGTTCAGGCATATTGTTTTCAACACATATGTTATGGAGATCAATGCAAGCATTTATTATTTTTCCTGCCTTTTCTGGTGTGTAATGCAGCACCCTATGTTTCAATAAGCACCTAAAACCCATCTTAAGTAGCCCATTACACCTCTCAATCAAACAACGAGTTCGCTTCAGATGTTGGTTGAACTGAAATTGAGGAGTACCTGGTTGTGGATTACCATCAAATGGAATTGAAAGCCAGGGTCTTAGTTGGTATCCAGAGTCACCTGAAATACATTTATTACAATACGATGACATGTTTTTCACTGGGAGTTCATTTCCAACCAACATAAATGTTGTAGTGAAACATAGGTACCTATGTCGTTTTCTTCACTTTATCAATTTGTTCAACCAACCTACATATTTTTACTTAGTAAGTAGAAAGATCTTCTTGTCCTTGAATAAAAGTAACGAAGGACATATTGGCATCTGGATTGATTCCAAATGAATGCATCGTGAGTTGATCCTGGAAAACGAGCATTCACATTCATTATCCTAAAATTACTATTACATATCTGAAATATATAATATATATAAACAAGATCAGACAATATATAGGATATAAATTATTACCAGTTGTACATTTAATGAGTGGTATTTTTTTCTGTTGACATACAGATGTTGGTAGTGGTGTTTTGTGTTTATGGATCTATGAGTGACAGTTAACAAGTAGTTACTAAGATACGGGAAGGTCGATATAGTTGTTATGTACTTGTAAATGAAATCTGTTATCATCCAGTACCAAATGAAATATAAAAGGAAGACTGACATTTTTATTCAAAAGATATGAAAGGAAAATGCAATAAATAAATAATATTAAAAATTCTATCAATTAGCCATTTGAGTCAAATTTTACTGCCAATAATTTCGCATAAAATTGTCTCTCACTACGTTCTTGCACTAAAATTTCAACTTCTTCAACGATATTATTCATATTATCTAACAAAAGATTTTCTACGTTCATTTTCAACAAATTATAAATTTTAATACACAAATAAGCATAACCTAAAAGAGACAATCAAAATATGCGCTGAACTCCACGAGCGGATGATATAAAGCACTCGTTGCCGAACGAACATTAGTTCATGGATTCGTTTCCTGAGAATTGCAGTTCCTATAAATCTTCGCTCATGACGTCACGAGCGTTTACGTTTAACGAACGAACGATCTCGAGAATTGGCCCCTTGATCATGTTGTGCCTGATACCTTATATCGATCTGTTCCCCGTATTGATGCCGTAGACATCATCGTTTCTATAGATTCTGTCAGAGATCTGTGGTACAAGGGTCAATACCAAAAAGTGACCGAAAAACCCGACAAATATCCTGATTGGAGAGTTGAAAATGGCCAATTATTCAAGTTAGCCAAAGTAATGTATCCCGGTTTGTTATCTCCGAACAGGGAATGGTTAGTTGTAGTTCCGAAAGAAAACCGTACAGCCATCATCGAGAGCATCACAATCCTCCAACCTATGGACATTTGGGAATCTACAACACGCTGAACAGAACCCCCACTACTACTGGCCGATGATGAAAGCAGATGTAGCTCGCTACATAAGGCGGTGTGTAACCTGCTTGAAAACGAAACCCGAGCAGAAAGCACCTAGAGGCTTAATGTTAAGTTGTGCACCAACAACCTCTCGCCTATGGAAAATTTCAAGTATAGAATTAGTTGGACCCTTACCACGCTCTTATTCCTTCATTCTTACCGCTAGTAAATTTGTGTTGTTTTTCCCGTTACGAAATGCGACAGCTCCAAAAATCGCTGAAATAATAGAGGACCATATGTTCCTGATGTTTGGAGTTCCGGAAAAGATCATTATGGATAATGGTAAGCAATTTCGTAGTCATCAAGTTACTTTCATCTTAGACAAGTATGATGTGGAAAAGCGATATTTATCCAATTTTTCTCCTCAGGGTAACGCCGTGGAAAGATACCATCGGGTTGTGAAAACAATTTTAAGTTCGTATGTTTCTGATAACCATCGTGATTGGGACAAATATTTACAGAA
>CAJUYG010004744.1:0-15790 GCA_910591675.1 Galerucella calmariensis | reverse complement strand
AAACGATGTTTATGTTCACTTGGAGTTTTGACTAATAATTCTACCCTCAAAAAAGTTATATTGAATAATACGTTGTATGAATCGTGTAACTAGCGCCCTCAATGAGAGTTAGATATAAAAACAAATTCATGGGATATATCAGCTTCCAAAACATATTCGTATAAAATTTCATTGCAATGGTGCCAGTTGTTTCGGCAAAATCGTAAGAAATGTGTAATTTTTCATTTTCTTCAACGCCCTTTATCTTGAAAACGGATGGCGTTAGAAAAAAATTTCACTAAGCCAACCCCAATTATTTTTCTGTTTTTTACCTATCCTAGAGACGGTGTTACCTTTTTTTGAAACACCCTGTATAGTTATATCTTTGCATTGAAGAAGTTTTAACTTATAACGATTAATGTATTGTAAAACGCAGTCACGGGAATGTTATATCTTATAATATTCAATGGAAGGAGCTGCTGTGTAAGGATTTGTGGACGAAACGGCCCCGGGCTCGAATCCTGGTGATGGTTTTGCTTTTTCAATTTACAGCTTATAGTATTAAGTTTGCGATCTCTACAAAATATTTTTTGTTCATTACCTGAATTGTTCACGGCATCGAGAATAAACCAACGTTAAAAAAACATCATCCATTTTCTAACTTAACAAATGACACTTTTAATTTGGTTATACTATGTAAAGCGGTGAGAGGAACAAATATAGAAAAGAAAGAGAGAGAGAGCCGCCCTCATCCGGAATTAATAGCATAACTCGACTTTCATTCCGGCCGTAAATTTTCAAGCATAAAAATCTCCTCGGGACATAAAAGCTCCGACGAAGCATAAATATTTGATGTAACAGCACAAAGTTGAAGGAAAGTGCATTCGCGTGATACATGCACGAATGCCTTGCGACTTTCTCTCTCTTTCTCTCTTTTAGTTTAACTCGGCGTTGCCAAAAGTTTCCAAAGCTATTCGAATCAATTTAGAAATCCCAGTACACTTTAATGCTCATTCAAGCGTGCATCCAGCCTGGTTTATAAAATAAAGTTTTCAACCGCGTTTAAAACAATAATAATATAATTATAGCACAATATTCAGACCATGATCATCCAAAAGCCAATTCAATTAACTTGTCGAAATGTGTATTATAATGTAGTTACTCTAAAACAAAGAATACTCGAAGAGAGAAGAAGCGTGTCCGCAGACGCCATGTGCTCATGCGATGATATGTGGTCCTCTTTTTTATGGTCTTCACAGACCAAATTTAAATTGAGGGTACATTCGTAATCAATTCGCTGGCCAAGTGGCACTTTCGCACGCAAGCTAGAGGTACGTTTTCCTCCACATTCGCCAATCGCTAGTAACCGCGAAAAAGTAGCGAAGACTTATTCGCCAAGACACCTATTCATGTATTCAAACGGGAGTGTTTTCCTACTCGCTATTGAGTAGCTTCTACCCAAATTAATTTACGCTAGGTCGCTGGTCGCTAGACCTCTCTGGGAGCTGACAAGCGACTGATTTTTCAGATAGTGTTTTAAAGGTTATGTTGTAATTTTCATTTTGAGACTAATAATGTGGAAGCATTCAAATCACTCTTTGCATAGAACTATTCATTTTATTAATATAGGTGTAGAAGAAAAATATAATAATATAATATTTACTTCCTCCTACCCCTATAGAAAGTACACACTTTCCTCCCTCAAATCAGGGAGGAAACTCATACTTTTCCTCCCCCTCATTTCAAGTAAGTTGTAAACGATGAAATTTGTGATTTCATTATATTCATATTGTTTCCATAATTTCTAGAACATCCTGTATATCCTGTTTTTTGGTAAGAATCAAACATTAATGTTACTTCAACGTAGTTCTTCAATACAAATTTCAACTTCAGGAATCTTAGATATAAGTACGTTTTTTGAGTTCAGAATAAGAAAAGCATAGTATGCTGTGGCTCACTGACAGTAATCACGGCGATTGACTTTTGAGGTGCAAAGTCGCTATATTCATTAAACTTAGTTGAATTTTTGAAAAATGGAGAGCGATTCAAGTGATTTTGAATTTCCAAATACACCACCTAATATTAAGAAACAAGCTAATATAGCGTCATTTTAACCTTATTACCACAAAAACCTAAAGACAGGTATGAAAAACAATATGCACAATATAAGGAATGGGCTGAAGACAACAAGATACATAAATATTCAGAGAATGTTTTACTGGCATATTTTTCACTACAAGGAAAATCATTAAAAGCTTCAACACTTTGGTCTAAATATTCAATGCTACGCACAATGATACAAATGAAGGACAAAAACTTGATTGCATTTCTAAAACGTCAAAATGCCGGATACAAACCAAATAAAGCTAAAACTTTTACAAGAGAAGAAATAAATACATTCTTAATGGAAGCCCCCGATGATGTTTTTTTATTAATGAAGGTAAGAAATGAAATCCCATGCAAATAATTTAATTTTTGATATAAAATATTCATAGGTAGTCCTTGTTATTAGAATTTCTGGAGCATGTCGATGTGATTAGCTTATTAAAATGACTATGGATGATATTGAAGAGAAAGACAATCTTTTAGTCATAAATATCCACACTTCAAAAACGTATAAACAACGAACTTTCGTTATCAATACTACAACAGGTAACGGCCCAAATTTTGTTCAAATCGTTAAAAAGTATATCTGTCTACGTCCTAAAACTGAGCATAAACGATTGTTGGTATGCTTAATAGCAGGCAAATGTATAAATCAAGTGGTTGGCAAAAATAGTATATCCAAAATACCACAAAAAATTGCAGAATAACTCAATCTTCCAAATGCCAAACATTACACAGGGCACAGTTTCAGAAGAACTTCAGCAACTCTGTAAGTAAACGCTGGTGGGGATATTTTAGCTCTAAAACAGCATGGCGGTTGGAAATCAAACAAATATCGCAGAAGGTTATGTAGAACAATCTTACACAAAAAGAGAAAAATTTCTGATCAAATTATGGGAAATAATGTAGAACCTGAACTTGATCAAAATCGGCCAAGCATTTCTAGAAGTTACCACCATTACAATGTGCTAAGGGAAAATATTTCAAATACTAAAGCTCCTGTTCAAACCCTATCTTCTTCCAATGGTGTTCATATAAGTGCTGCTCAAAACTGCACATTCAATATTAACATAAATAATTCTAAAATATAGTTAAACAATACTATGTACTTAATTGTATAACATACATTGATAAATTTGTTTAATAAATAATTCTTGTGTTCTCAATTATATTCGTTACCTATTTGTGTCGTAAATAAATTTTCAAAAAAAGGTGGGTAGGAGGAAAAATTATATGTATCACATGGAAGTAAAGTGCCTTTTCCTCCCTTGGATGTTTACTAACTAACTACATCCTGCGGGAGGAAAAGTGACACTTTCCTCCCTAGTAATACAAATAGCTATTAATATAAAAGCGACCTCTATAAAATGAAATTTGTTGACAAATATTTACCAAGATCCGATCGGAGGAAAACATATCTTTACAAAATTGGTCGACGAATACAATCGTTGCTACTTTGGTCGCAGTCGTTAGCAACCTGCGAATGTGGAGGAAAACGTACCTTAATCCAGTCTATTTCAGTATGATCGTTCACAACGCATTTTGGCGTCAGAGTTGAAGTTGAAGTCGTCAAAATTTCTTCCAAGCTAGTGCTATGGCCGTCCCACCCATACGGTTCAACAATGAAAAATAAAAATCTTTTGGGTTGTGGAAATAAATAATAAATATTTTAAATATGTATATTTAAGACTTATATTATATACAATAAATTTTATTTAATCTTCCTCATATTCAGAATCGGAGTTATCACCCGTATTTATGTCAATGGTAATTGGTTGAATGCCAATATCAATTATATTTTGCTCTCGGGCATACCACTTTTCTATAATTTCATGAGTATGCCTAACACATTTTTCCTAAATTTATTGATCACATTGTTGCAGTGCCTCTTTCCACATATTTATAAAAGAGCTATCTGAATACCCATCTTTACCAATATATTTATTGTAATATGACTTGCAATTTGCCCAAATTAATAGTCCCAGCACTTCATGATCATGTTCTCGTAGTAACTCATCAATTTTATACACGTTTCCTTTTCTATTCATTTTTGCAATTTGTAGCAATTCAGGTTTTGTAAGTTTTGTAACAAACTTAATGTTGTTTGTTGTCAACCATGTAACAATCTCATTTTTTGTCGAATTAGTAGAAGGTTGCTATTCTAAAAGAACACTATGGTATGGAGCATTATCCATAACAATAAGAGATAGCTCTTCTAAGTTGGGAATTAATTGAGTAGGTACTTATCCATTTGATAAATATGTCATTGTTTATTTCTCCATGGTAATCTGCTACTCTAGATTTTGAACAGAATAATAAACTTACTTTAGAGACAAATCCTTTGGTAGAACCAGCATGAAGAATTATAAAACGTTCTTCATCACCATCTGGTTTACGTACACTTTTAGTACTGTTGTCTTGCCAAGAATATGTCCTCCATTTCTTTTTTTAGAACCAGCTCCTGTGCGTTTTTCCAGGCAAACCTATTCTTAAAAAAATCATTCATGAATAGTTCCGGTCTTTCAGAAAATCAGGTTAATATTTTCTACATTGGTGGAAGCAAAATATGTTTCATACAATTCAGTTTGATGGAATTCTATCCATAACCATAATGAAATGTCAATTTAAGGTTAGTTTTCATTGCGAAGTAAATAAATAATAAGTAGATAAATAATCTTTACTTACCACAATAATTCGAACACTCGGGTGTAAGTAAGTCGTTATAACAACTGTTTTTTAATTAAATGTATACGCAAGAGGCAAAAAAGTGAGTAAAAATGTGAAATAAAATTGTAAACAAAGTCTTTGGTCTGTCAACGTACAATTTCGTTTCGTTATCGCGTTAAACTTATCGCCGACATTCATCATATGGCTATCTCTGTTTGTTATATTATGTTGTAATGGAACAAACGGTTTCATTTCGGGGATTTAGATTCCGTGAGTAGGAAAGAGATGTACTACAAAAAGTAGTTTGTGAATAATTTCATACATGGGAAAAGATTCACCGAACGAACTGTATCGTGAAAGTTATGCGTTGTGCCATGCCACGCTACAAGTTTGTTGTGCCTCCCCCTATAATCAGGTATTAAAAGCATGAAATTTTAGATTTTTAAAATATTGTTACTACAATACACCTAACCTGACACGAAGAGGGCGGTTTCCCAAATCAACACGTGAGCGTTTTTTTCTGATATTTTCGGAAATTACACCACAATCTTTTTTACATTCTTTAATTTAGCGTTTCGGTACCATTCTTTAACTGCTCAATTTGACACTGCGCCACGATACTGCGTGCCACCATATGCGCGAGAAGTAACTAGTGTGTCAGTGTCATCATTGGACGCTTTCCGGTTTCAACACCCTTGACACACAAAAAGTGCTATGCAACACAGTGCTATACATGACTAGGTTCATACAATATGATAGCTGGAACAAACCTTAAGGGATATTCAGAGGATAACTGTGAACGGATGCGACCTACCCTAACGAAACAATATATTATAACAGTAGTTAGCTTTTGGGTAAAGTAATTTGAGTCTAGTGCCTCATTGTCACATAAGATGTGGGCTATAAAGTCTGCTATAAAGTCTGCAGCTGAGATTCCCGTTATACAGCTTCATTTTATGCAGGTGCATATTATTATTATCGATTCTCCACTGTAATCTATGTTTGCTTTGTACCAATTTTTGTGATTGTTCTCGAACCACACTCTTTGGGGTCCCATATGTTGCTGCTAAATATCTTCTCGCAAGATGATCAGTTTGTTCATTTCCAGAAATATCGTTCTGACGCGGCAATCTAACTTACAAAATGTTTAGTTTAGTTTTTGAACAGTCAAACGTTATAATTCTGTTGCCTTGACTTCATAACATAAAAAAAATCGATTCAATAAATATAATTATTTGCCACCCCATCGTTTTTCTCGTTTATTCCTTTCTTGAAGTTCTCCGAGGGTTAATTTGGTAATTTACTGCGCGAATGCATCACATCTCGAACTTTTGAATTCATTATTCAATTTATGGAACGGCTTTCATTTGCATAAATGCGTTTGATGCCCCCTGTATACTTTCCATGTTAATCATGCCATCCATAAATTTGTTTCATCGCCATCGTCCCCACTTTTTTTTTCTCTACAACCCGCCGTTTGAAATATTACAACAAATTAAGTGGAATTTTCAGTTGGCAAAGACAGCCAGTGAGATAGACGACGGTTTTCAATAAGAAAATTACAGAAATTTAGTATACAGGATAGCTCCATTTATACAAAAAATAAATCCTTTCGTGTATAAACCTTTTTAACTGAATGAAATATAAAGGGTTGTTGGACAAAAACAAAACAAACTCAAGAATAATAATTTGTTCACATTTTGACAGGTTGGAGCTAAATTTATTGAGTGAATTTAATAATTATTATATATTTATCAACGTATTAAAATGGTTTATTCACAACCATATATGTAATGCTGTCATTACTAACTTCATTGAAGGCTAGAAAGTTTCATATTACACACCTCTACTTTCCACCCTGGCCTCCCGCCCTCATCGATCACTTCCCGCCCTCACCTCCCACCCTCTAAAATAATGTGATCGTTAATCTATTTTAGATGAATATTTTTTATATTTAAAAAGATAACACATTTTAATTTTAGGATATCTGCAGGCTTTAGTTTACGTAAGAGTCCCTCTTCTATACAGGGTGATGTGCCCAGGGATTTTGAATTGCTGTGTAATCCGCAAGTATGGTAATGGAGATTTCATCTCCCATTCCCAATATTTGAGCTTTTTAAGGTGTCCATCCAGGCGACAGTCACCTGTTTAAACTTTTAGTGCAATTCCACTCTGGCTTAAATAGTTTCTCTCACCTACGAGTATATTTGATTGTCCAAGCCCCACCAGATCTTCCCAATGGTCTATTTCCTATTTTTTTCCAATACTACATTGGTGCTGATTAAAAATGTTTTCGTCATAAAAAATGCTTAAAATTCGCTTATCTAATTCCGCTATCAAATGTGACACTTTACGAGACTCCTTGACGTTAGGTAACGTCACATTTTTCATAACCTTCATATATCAGTTATGAAAAGTAGATATGTAAAAACTTTACGTAACTGTTTATGTTTCAACATAGAGATACCACATGAGTTTCAAAGAATCATTTATTAATTAGGTAGGTACTGTCAAAACTGACAATTATTTCATTATTTAAACTGTACAATTAACCCATTATTTTAATTCAATAGTATATTGAGATTTATAAACATTGAAAACATTATTCAGGACACAGTTATTTAAAGTAAGTCAATTTTCTGGATGAATACATCATAGTAACAATACCTCTAACACCATTTGATTCCACTTCAATATTATCATTGTAATTGAAGATTTTATTGAATATTATGAAAGCGCGGAATTAGATAAAACGTTGTACGTAAACATGTTATGAAGAGAGCCACATTGTTCAACACGCGTAATTTGCAGAACTCGCTAGCGCTCGTTTTGGCAAATATTACGCTAGTTGAACAATATCGCTCTTTTCATAACTAATTACGTAAATATCTATTTAAGGGTTTTTTTGGACGAGAAATTGACTGGCACAGTTTGTTTTTGTATAAAATATAAACCGAGCTATGAAATTTTCGAAAATCTGCTTTTCAAAACAAAACATACTCATTAACTTGACTAATTTTAAAGATACAACGTTCTAACCTTGACCAATCGATTCAGGGGAAAATTTGACATAGTCCAGTGGATTTGGAGTCGATAAATCCAATCAGAAAGCAGTTTATATCGCGAAATATTCCCATACCTACCCCTTGCTTTAAAATTTTCGACAGTAAAAAACATGAAAAATGCTTAAAGTTCGTCCTAAGGGGTTTTTTGGGACGAGCAATTGACTGTCACATACCGTAAAAGGGCTCCGGTCTGAAAAAGGTGAAACACCTTCATTTTACTTCTCCATCTGCCGTTCCAATTCCTCATATTCGAATGATAATGCTTTACCTTCTATAATTTTTTATTAATATTGAACTCGGCTCACTGTCCTACGACGTGAGCTTCCAAGACTACCCAATAAGATAAGTAAAACGGCTAAGAGTACAGAACAAAAAAGAAAGAGGAAGACCGAGAAAACATGGAATCAAGAGATGGCACTAATTTCACATACGGGTAGATGAGTTTCTGATTATATAGATATGTATAAATGTCAAAATAAGAAGCTATAAATATATGTATTTAACTAAAATAAAGATTTTCTATCAGTAGCAGCTACCTATTAAATGTCTAATGTACCTTCAGAGAAAAATCTTCGCCACCGACAACATTGCCACACTATTGCTACAACCACAGTTTGAGTACTCAGCTGCGGTTTCCATGTAAACATGTATAGTGCTGCGGTCGACTCTGGTTTAAAGGAGAAACAAGGCGCTGCTGCCGTCTCTCGACGTTCTCTACTTGTAGACAAATTCGCCCTTCGGCTCTCTGCAGTCTCTTCATACTTAATAATCAACTGCGTACACATCGACGCCATCTTATTTCTTTCACCAACTTGTGGTTGATGATGATGATGTTATCTTGTACAGGGACTGGTTAGAGATTTCTACCCAACAAAGAACATTGCTACGAGGGCGGTTTAATGGAACATTGTGGTGGCGTTCCGTCAAATGTTATAAATTTTGGATATGATGTTGTACTCGACTCCTTGACCAAAAGTGTCCATGGGACCAATTCAATCCTATGACTAGTTTCCGATATACAGGGTATTAAAGTTGAAAACTCCTTGTTTTTCGTGAACACGTAATTTTATTATTAACAAATAAATATGCATTTTTAATTGATAGTACCATTGATATGTTCTAGTTTATCGTAAACTTACACATAAATAGTTCAAAATGTCAACATTTACAGGGTGGGACTCAATTATACAGGGACGAATTTTTGGAATTCTAAAAAATTCTTATATTGAATGAAAACAAGGTCAAAATAAAAAGTTACTTCATATTCAATGTTCTGGCATCAAATATACTAGTTCTAGAGGTATTCCATACAGGGTGATTCTTAATGCAACCTGAAATTAGTTTTTTTCTATATGAAATAAATAAGTTACACCATGTATTTCAAAATTAATTTTTGATGTTTAAAACATATTGGTTACCTAGATATTAGTACTTTTCTTAAAATACAGGGTGATTTGCACATACATATTGTTGTTAAACCGACAAGAATTAGAGAAGATACACTTTTTCTGAATCACCTTGTTTTTTATAATTAGATCCGTCAAAATGTTTAACTTATTTTGTTTTGTATTAAGCTTAAAACAGTAAATGAGCTGAGAAGATTTCATAATCTTACTATGACCAGTTTTTCATAAACAGGGTCCCGAGGGTAGGGTACTCAGCAGAACAGGGATAATGAACGAAATTATAATCACATTTTTATTTATAGATACATACCGAAGTCTACCGAACCATTGATAAAAAGATGAATAAATTACAAGTATTTAATCATCCTGTAGGCATGTACTACAGAAAATTAATAATAATAAGTTTCATTTTCAAAAAAAATGAGAAAAATAAGAAGAATAGCCTGGAGCATAGAGAAATATTCTCTAATGCCTACAGTTTTGACATTTTGACTTTAGTTTTATGGTCTAGCTTCGACATGTCTGTTTGGTGTATTTGTTATTTCGTTCCCAGTGTCGAATTTTTATTTTATTTGTTCCACACTCGTGAGAAAAGTTGAACTTTCCCCACTTGTTCCACAATATACTATTTTCGGCCAAGAAGGTCATGGGCAAAGTGTTTTGGAAGAAAAAAGGAAAATGATAATGATTAGAAGTCCAACACTGTCTGGGTACTGGTTAAGGACCCAGTCGAACATAAGGTTTCCCATCTCGACCCGAAAAAAAAGGCAGACCTAAAATTAGAGAGGCATCTAGTTTTCACTGACTTAATAATGTGAATGTTGTCAAGTTTCAATTATAAACTAACTAGATATCTCTTTGTTCCTGTGTAAACCCCAAACTCATATTAAATATATGTTTGTGATATTAATAAAAATGGAAAATAATGCAAAATTATTCTACTTAAACATTGATCTGTGGTTTTCAAGGTCGTAGGCTACTTAGCGCCTAACACACGTTTAAAGCGCGCCATCTCTTCACGCACTTTCAATAATTTTTTTAAATAGAAATCGTACTAAAAAGAGGAAATCTATTCATTATATTTTGAAAATTCATATTGTTCAATTTTAGTATAAATAATTTGCTTAAAGAAATGGTGTAATTGTCCTAAAGACGTCTCTGAATATATTAGAGGATAGCATCAGTAGTTTCAGGCACATTGCAAGCGTACTAGGCTAGATAGACATGGCTTGTTGCCACAAGATTGGTTTGTTACAGTGTGCAGATGTATGTAATGTGTATATGTCTGTGTAGAAATTGTTCGAATTGTATTTGCATAGAATATTATATCAGCTCTAAAAGGAATCTCAGTGGCGTTCCTACCCCAGTTTAAATATGTTCTTGAATAACATTAATTGTACAAAAAAAAAACAGAACATATAAAGTTGAATATCATATTTAGTGATGATTTATTAAAGAAAAACTGGTAACAATCGAACAGAGACATTCAGTAGGAAAAATATGTTTTATTGTCTACATTCTTCTCATTGAACTGTCAATGTTACTTTTTTATTCTCATCTCTATCTGTCTGCCTGTTCTTATATTTTTTCGTGCAACCGGACGCAAAACAAGCATTTTGCAGCCGCAACAGAGGCTCATTTTGCGGCCTGTTACCCAGAGAATGATATTTTGCGGCCGTTACCCAGAGTGACGGCCGACAAAAATTTTTACGGCCGTTCCCATAGTGACTGCCGGCAAACTGAACGCCACTACAGCATTTGACATTTCTGAAATATGACAATAACAATGTATTTCGAACCAAAAACTAACTGTCTTTTCTAAAGAGACATAATGTTTATTGAAATTATGTAATTTTCACGGTTGCACGAAAAATATTGTGTATATTATGGCCGCGAAATGTTTTCGCGACCTCGAGATTATCTTAATAATTATCTTGATAATCTCTCTCTCGGAACGCGAAAAAGCATTTTGCGGCCTCAGTATACAAATAACTATTCTTTGTATTTATTTGTTTATTTCTATGTGTCTTTAGTGGCATCACTAAAATGTTTTGATGTTTTGAACCGAAACGAAAAGGGTATTTCAGTCCTCCTCTTTGCTAGTTCATCTGCTATTTCATTTCCTTCTATTCCAGTGTGTCCTGGAATCCACAGTGAGGTGACTATATTGTTCTCGCCTAGGCATTCCCACACCATTTTGGTACTGATTACACAAGAGCTCAGTGCTTTAATGGCTGCTTGACATGTCAATGGAGATAACTCCAAATTTTTCTGGACAATAATTACATCCATCATCATTCAGAAAACCATGTTAATATTTAGTGGCAGTGGCGCAGGGGGTTTAAGAGGTTAACCCTCCCCCAGAGACGGCCGCCCAACACAAAGTAAAACTGTTAATCTTGGTAACAAAAAAACAGAAATTGGACTCTTCTGCTACACAGAGCAACAGCATAATACTCTTCATAATTTCTATTCAAAACCTCCCCCCTAATACAAGATTCTGGTTGCACAGTTTTAAAAATCCAACGACTGGACTAATTTCCTTACCTTTCTGTTTCTTTTCTTTGCTAAACTCGGTTGCACATCGAAGCTCATAAAAATTCTATATTCTATTTATGTTGTTGGAAAATGGCATATTCTTTTGAATACTTTAAAGCTTGTTTTTCCGTTAAAGGCGTTTCGATACATCACGGATATTTATTGTATTCTGCCTTTGTGACTTTGTCGGTTTATAAATTTCTTTGGTAATTTTGTTCCAAGATTCCCAAGGGAATAAATATTTAATGAATTTATAAGCGTAGATATACAGTGCGTCCGTATAGTAATGCATAAATTCATACAGTATTACGAAATATATCACCGATCAGATGGATTTTTGATGTTAATAAACTATTTTTTTTATAATATTCTATCATACAGGATTGAAAATATTTGAGTGAAGACGTGAACTTGCTGATTCCATACAGGGATCAAATTTATTCAAATTAGTACCGGGTGGATTAACACGGAAAATTCGTTGTGCCGTATTTAAGAAAGTGATTTGTTAAAATGCCTTCAACCGGAAGTGAGAGAATTGAAAGTCACGTTTGGGAAGTTGTTTTGTCGACAGTAGACGATCCAGTTAGAGATCTGGACATTGGAAAGTCTTATTCAGTATCAAATATTTATCTGATTTTATGTCTACTAGATGAATCTCTTCAATCTTATTAAGATCCAATGTGTTGTTTATAACATACTATAAGTAAATAACAAATTTCTATTTCCTATTTTTGGGTCCCTATAATTCCGGCTGATACCTGGATTATAACAGGTATTTTTGGGACAAATAATAGGTCTGTGCAAACTACAATCACAAACTGTTAGAAACGATCAGAGAATAGTCGACCATCGCAATCAGTTGAATGAATTACGCGAAAGTGAACTCGTTGTTTGCTATATGACTAGTTATTCTCTAATTGTTTCTGATTGCGGTTGGAACAAACCTAATGTCAGGGTCGAAATAGTTTGTAACTTGGGATGGTTTAAGACAAGGAGCTCTACTTCATTCAACGTACTACTAGACGATGCAATGAAGGAAAGTCAAAACAAAAGGCAAGAAATTGCTGGTAGGAAACTGCAAAACAATTTGAAAATAAGAATGTTATGAAGCGCTAAAGAAAAACAACCTAAAATAAATGTTCAAACTGTTGTTAGTATAAGCGGTAAAGTAATAAAACAAACGGATAACTTCATAAACAAAAACGAAGAGAAAATTAATAATGGGATAGAAATCAAAACCAAAGAATACTATTTATAGTAAAAACCAAATAAAGTTGCGTTTATGTCACCAAGGTCGTATTTCTATCGCTACATTTCTATCGAAAAGTGCATTTACTTAAATTTGTTAATTAATCGGTTCTAAAGATAACCCAATCAATAAAAATACTTTTGTACCAAAATAATGTATAAGCAATATAGCTTTATTGGGTTTAGACGTCCCTCGATGTAAAAATTTGTGTTGAAATTTTCATAAAGAAGCCTCCAATTATTGACGGTAAAATAGTCACTGCCAGAAATAATGTCATGTTGCCGCGTTGTTTGTGACTTTTCTACTTGTGTAGTGTCATCCATTTTGAGGTTATAGTTCTAAGATCAAGAATATATAATTACAAAATTGATTAATTTACATACATTTTTGGATTCAATGATTTTTTGTATTATAAGCGAAAATAGCAATTTTTATAGATTCTGGAAGGAATCTGCTTTATTTTTTCAAAATAAAATTTGAAACTCCTGTAATAGGGCATGTCCACGACAGTTGACATTGACAATACTTGGGTGGTAAAACAATAAACAATAGAAATGATGAAAAATTATCAAACAACAAACAACTATTAACCTATATTATATATTATTAAATATGCAAGCTCAACAATTAAAATAACTTTAAAAGTACACTGAAGCAAAATCAACTAAAATCAAACACGATCTATCATTATAAATCAGCATAACCTCACTATTAAGTACCACGTGTTCTGAACGCTTTGTTTATTGTTTTACCACCTAAGTCTTGTCAAAATAGTTTGTGACGTCACGTGGACATGCCCTATATAAAGATGGATATTCAATGAACATGTATATAGTGAAAAGGTATAACAGACGATTGATATATAGAATAATAATATAATATAATAATAATGTTTATTCAAAATATTCAAAGTACAAATAAAAAATACAAATAAAATACAAATCTATCATATCTTACAAATAAACATGAAGATATATACATATATACATATACACACATACACATATACATACATACAGTGTGACCCATTTTTAATGGAAACACCCCTCTAAAATTTGAAGTTGTAAACAGATTTTAATATATTTTTTTTGAAATGTCTAAAAGGTCTACCCTGGGACAAAATTTGAAATGTTTATTCCAATTTTCAGGGCATACTACGATATTTTTTTTTAGTCGAAAATCGAGATTTTTTATTAGCGATTTTTTTATTGAAAAAATCACTGCACCACTGGATTTAGAGTACCTCTAAACAGGTGTGACCAAATTTTTATGAAAAAATATTCAATAATAACTAAGTTATGACAACTCAAAAATTCGAAAACTCACACAGCTAACAGCCTTTTATGTATAAACACAGTCGGATATATCAAGGTTTATGATATATAAATAAGCAAACATGTATAAAAATTTTGAACTTGAAGCTTATTTTAACCACATTTTTTTCCTATTTTTCCATCTTTAGCTTGGTATTTTTTGATCAATGGAAATCGTTTTAATCAACTAATAATACATTACTCTACGAGCTTTACATTATAAACACTTGACTTAAATTTTGAATAAAGATAGACAAGAATTCTCACGGTATTTTTAGTCATCTATCACGAGTAATAACGGTGCAATAAAATATTCTCTTCCCCATTAGCATCGTGATTACTTACCGACTCGGGTTAATTAAATGTGTGAATTCCGTCTCCTTAATCCTTATCATCCAAATATAGTCCAGTAATTCTACAACTGTTTTTGAGTAGCTATACACATCTACTATTTAACGTTGGTAGTGAATCAATTCCAGGCTTTCACATTTTTAAACCTTAAAAATAATTGGCGCCGCTCCACTACAACCAAAATAGCTCTTATGTTCAATTAAAGCATACCTTTTCTCAAAAGAAGTCCTTTCGGTGGTAGTTGGTTGCATTCTGTCAGTAAGTGGTGTCTTCCCTTTTTCCTGACAGAAGCGACATTCAGTCGATAACTTGAACTCCACGTTGCACAAGTGTTGGTGGAGGATACGGTGTCTTGTTTTTTCTATGGCTTGATTGTGGTTAATCTCTCGAAAAATATTTTGGCCGATTCAGTCTTGAAAGGCCTTTCCAGGGGTATCTTCTGTAATTTTATTCCATGTTAGCTCCTCCCTGACGGTATTGGGGGGCAATCCTGCCAATGGATTCAGGTGCTACCAATTTCTCCCCGCTGGATCTTCAACTATATCATTTCATTGTTCACCAGCATGGATTGGTATCCATAGCAAGTCCAGTTAGCCTAGGCATTGCTATCGAGAGGAATATATCGATTATAGCAACCTTCCAACCTTTCGATACTAATTTCAAAGCACGATTTGTCTTTAGCCTCAAAATAGGTCTCTGTTTCGTCGATCACTTTTTCACCGGCTTCAAATTTCGTGAGGAAGAATTTGCACAGGATGGGCAAAGTTAGGCAACCTATAAAGAAAAAGTGAACTCTACCATGAAACTCCTACTCACATACTCTGCTTCGGTGAAAACTCACAAGTACTCAGGCGGAAGCACTTTGGAGTGGAAATAACACCACCATCATAACTACTGAAGATCCCTCCATATAAACTGGTTACCTATATAGAATACACGAAGCTTCTGGAATGGAAGTAGGTAGATAACATGGGCAATGGTACAAAAATTCAGTTCAAGTGCCTTGGCTGCTGAGCCCAACCCAAACGTAGGAATCAATGAATGAGTCATCAACTCTCTCCTACGGTTCCCAAGCATTAATCATAGGATATAAACGCTATTTTTATTATAATCTCC
>CAJUYG010004743.1:0-15792 GCA_910591675.1 Galerucella calmariensis | reverse complement strand
CAAGAAATTGATTATGTTCCCAGCAGCGCCCCTCCAAATTTTCATTTCTCATCTAAAAATATGGGACAATAAACTTCAACAACAACTGTTTTCAACCATGTGGAAGCGATAAATAGTTGGATACAGGCTGGAATGCAATGGGGACTGTCACAAAGGAACCCACAACCACAGTCATTCCGTAATCACAGATGTTATTAGAAAGTCTCTTATTGAAATGAGAAGCGATAACATGCTGACAACAATTAATGACAACCAAACAGCTGAACTGGTTGGGTTAAAAGCATGCAATCAGGAAGGGACGTTGATATGGTACACAGATTTATCTAAAACTGACATAGGAACATTAGCTGAGGTCCAGGTTGCTAGACCCAGGTGCAATGTCCCGGTCCCGGGGCCCATGCTATTGTAGGCATTAAAACAACAGACACCCTTGCGAAGCTAACGTCTGGAACTTCACTAGCTACTCCTGAAGCAGTATTTGGGATATCGAAAACTACTGCAGGCTGCTGTACATCTTTGTGATGTAAACAGCAATCCTGTTAAAAAAACCTTCGGAGTCACTAACTAACGAAGTATTGAACCTTAGCAGGGGCTAGATGAGGAAATTGACGGGTTCACTCACCGGTCACTGTACCCTAGGGAAGCACATGCATATATAGGGAGCCTTATAAGGGCTACTGGTCTCTTCAAATGAACGATAAAACCAACTAAGAGAACAAAAAGCCTTCTGGCTTTGGTGCCAAACTAATCAACCAACCAATGGAGAAAGGAAGTGGTGAATATAATAATAAATTTCACTCGCAGAAATACAATAAAACTCCACTCAGTGATATAGAAAGGCGCCTTAGAGAGCTGACCTTATTTTTTCATTGTGATCCCTTAAAATAAAATATAATACATTTCTCAACGTATAATGGCAGTGAAAACCGTTCAGTCGTCGTCTACCAAATTGAATCGATAAAACTGTTATTGAAAGTGATAAATATTTATTAAGTGTAAAAGATCAGAGGCTAACCTAGACTTTTCACTACCTTGTATGTTAATTCGTTAGAGCTCGTAAAACTTTTATGGGTTGAACTTGAATCATCATTATTGATGGTTCCTTATGGAAGTTTCAGTAGTAAGTTCAGGTACATATTTTTGAATAGCACAATTGCCAGGACAACCAAAAACAATGGATGCTGCGTTCGTATAAAAATGACTTTAAGAAAATCATTGGAACTAAGGTGAACGAAAATTATGTTTATCTAATTCCGCTATCAAATGTGACACTTGTCACTCCTTGACGTTGGGTAACGTCACATTTTTCATAACCTTCATATATCAGTTATGTAAAAACTTAATGTAACTGTTTAAGTTTCAACATAAAGATACTACATGAGTTTCAAAGAATAATTCATTAATTAGGTAGGTACTGTCAAAACTAACAGTTATCTCATTATTTAAACTGACAATTCCCTCTAAATTTTTATTCAATAGTACTTAAGTTTTATAAACATTGAAAAAAACATTATTAAGGACACAGTTATTTGAAGTACCTAAGTCAATTTTCTGTAAGAGAGAGAGTAAAGTCAATTGAGAAGTTTGAGGAAGAACGACAAAGTTTGTGTATTGAGAAAAAATCAAGAAAATGAAACTTGGGGGGAAACAAAAAAAAGTGCATTGACAAAGGCAGCAACGTTGTCAGAAATGGAGGAAGACACAATATCCATTTATTGTCATGAAGTATAAGAAGATCTCTATCACGGAAAATGGATTATGTGCATAAAATGGATACACGATCAATGTTCGGATAACGGACAGCTGCTTATAATTATAATTTGAATTGATGATTATCTACTCAATTTAGGTTGAATTGAATTTGATAAGGTTACCACTTGGTCTACACCTCTGCGACCTTTTCAAATCTACTGTAGTCCTCTTAATCTAGATTACATCCACCAGACCAAATTTTTCTAAATAGCTAATTACCCTCGAGAGAAAGAGTGGATACCTTTCATGGAATTTCCAGTTTTTCATCATTATACATAGCCAGGCAGTAACACTGTCATACCCATATTGTGTTCTGCAGTTTCTTTCCTATGAGGCAGGATCTGCAGATGCCCTCATTTGTCAGCCCCATTATCTTAGCATGTATATTGAGCTTACAGTGTGTTGTTGGCATACCTAGCACAACTTTGACATTTTTTGCTGTCTTTAAAAAGGGATTAATGACAGAAATTGAAAGTAGCAATGCTCGTATATGAAATAACACTATCTATTATTCTAAACTTCTACGCATCTGTAAAATATCATGATTTTGCTGCAATTTTCAAGAGTTCATTTTAATACATTGAAAAAATTGTTTTCAAAGTCTAGTCAAGATCAAAGATTTGTACCTGTATACTTTTCATATTAGAAGCGACTTTTCTTACAGCACTTTACAGCGCTAGCGTTATCTCATGTTTTGTTTTCTGTTATTATATTTTTGGTTTTCATTGTCACTGTTGTTTCTGTACGTGAGAGATGTGGTAAAAATATTCTCCATTATCCATCAAGACAGTAAGTAAATGGAAAATCTTCATATCCAAATTATTTAGTCATCGTGATTTGAAAATAATAATTACCAAAGCAGTATGAGAAAATTTAGATATTCGTTAAAAATTAGGAAGCGGAAATAAACATGGCTGGGTTATCCTTTTTCTTAACTGATAAATGATGATAATTATTATGCTGCAAATATATTCGACAAATAAACTACAAAGTGTATTTTGGAACTTTAGCTCTTTACGTCAGGTTATGTTTGAGCGACCGGGGGTCGCGACGCAAAAGATCTGACCGTTACGCTACGTTATGTTACGTTGCTTCGTTATGTGCCTTGCTTGCGTGCTTGTGCTCTCTCCTTAGTCTCTCTCTCGTTTATGAAGCAGTGATTCATATGCTCCGGCCGGGATTCGAACCCGGGCCGCCGCGTGGAAGGCGAGCATTCTACCACTGAACCACCGACGCTATATTAAAATTCTATGCAAAGCTGGTATTCGCAGTGATGGTGATCTACTTGAATTTGTTCGGAGATAGTGTAACTACTTATTGTTAATGTGATGACCCATATTTTTAATCCCTTTGAAGAAAAAAGCCGCCTAATGGCGTGCATACAATTTTTTTATAAATTCGAATATTGTGGAATAATGCTTTTCAAATGTAATTCAAATTAATAAAGTGGATTAAAATGAACCTGTATAAAATGTGTAATACAATTCAAGGTCATCACATTAACATTAATTATACTATACATTTTTACTACTATTTCCATATTTTTTTTGCGCGATTGATCTGTTTCGTTTATTTACAGCATCGGTTGTCAAAATGACATGAGGATTAAGGGGTCTAGCACATTTACTTTTCGAAATACAGGGTGTTGAAATTTTGAAAACTTGAATGTTTTAATTCGATAACTTTAAAATGGATGGATAAATTGATTTGACATTTGGCAGGTCGTTTTTGAATGTAAAAGGGCATATTTTGATATAAATAGTAGTTTTTGCAACTAGTGTGGATTTGATGGCCATATCGCACGAGGACAAAGTTTGAGCACGACGCTGTAGGCGGAGTGCTCAATCGTTCAAGTGTGTTTTTTCTACGACACACCTAGGAAAAAATCCAGAAAATAAAAATTTCTATAAACTGTAATATAACTTCAATAGGAAAATTTAACAATTCAATTTTATGTTTCCACTAATTTTTTTGTGGTAAACGTACAGTTCGTGAATGTCTAATTTGTATGATGCTGCGGTTTCCCTTTTTAAATATACGATGCTGTTATAAGTAGATGTTGCCAGTCGGACTCCCTCATGAAGGGTACCGTACCATTATCTGTAATAATGGATATTCTGCTAAATATTTCAAACGTCTACCTGTTGTCGTTATTAATATCAAGCAGAATAATTATTTAAAAATAAAATTGACAATAGAAAAAACTTCCTCACGGGGAATCGAACTCGGTCTACCGCGTGAGAGTCTGGTATGCTTACTACTTGACCACCAAAGAATATGCAAATCGTTTATCTATAATGTCAAATGTATTACATAATTTCTGCTTAAAGGGAACTAAAGTTCCTACTGTGTGTCCCACGACACGTTCTACCTTTTTTTTATTATATTCACTCATTCAAAATTTTACAAAGTATAGGTATTTCCTGTATCCGTAAAAGCCTATAGAGGTGAACAAATTACCTGTTCATATGCCGGATACCTAAAATAAAAATGGCGAACACAAAACTTAAATTTAAAATTTTGTTTCCATACATATATTTATTTGATTATGAAGAATAATTTTGCTTTTTTCGCATTTATTGCACTTGAAAATTGCTTTCCCACCAATATCTAATGAGGATTTCACTAGCTGTATTTTTATTATTTTGTTTTAATTGATTACTATCAAGTTTATCACCCATAATTTCCATATTTTTCCAGTATAAATTCTTTCAACTTCATTGTACATTTTTAATGCTTCTACATAACTGATTTTGTCACTTATTCGTTTGTTATATTTTGGAAGTTGTATTGGCTTCTTTCTTGTTACGCTTTTGGACATAATATGTGTAGTTAGTATTATTATAATTATTGATATTGTGAGCAAAAATAAAGTTTCGAAAAAACATGTGATCAAGTTCCAAACCAACGACCGCTTCTAAGGAGGAACAACTTTCCGGGATATACAGGTGTCTCAAAATTGACGCCCGTCCTTCCAGAATATAAATCGGGTGGCTAAAACGAATTAAAACGTAAGAATAAAAAATTGCATTATGTCTATGGTTACAGAGTTATTGACAAAAACAAAGATCTAACATTCAATGTTTAAACTTTATTAAAAACGAATATTTGTTATAGTGTAACTAATGTTAATGTGATGACCTTGAATTGTATTACAAATTTTAGGCAGGTTAATTTTAATCCATTATATTAATTTGACTTATGTTTGAAAAGCATTATTTCACAATATTCGAATTTATGAAAAAGTTTCATGAATGCCATTAGGCGGCTTTTTCCTTCGAATGGATTAAACATATGGGTCATCACATTAACAATAGTTACACTATACAAAACAAGAGATTGGTGGTGGTGTTCAAACAAATTGCCTCATACTTCAATGCAAATATTTGCACGATTTATAATTGAATCACGAACCCTCTCCTCTGTAGCATGTTTTCGTCTATAAATGTCACAGCAGCTACTACATCATCCGCACTATCAACAGGTTCAAAGTAAATTTTTTTATTCAAGAATCCCCAGAAGAAAAAATCTGATGGATTTAGATCTGGAGATCTAGGAGGCCATAGTACGGGTCCACCTCTTCCAATCCAACAGTCGGGGAATGTTTGATTTAGTAATGTTCTCACTTGTCTACCATAATGTGCAGGAGCACCATCATGTTGGAACCAACAATTCAATCTAGTTGCTAATGGAACTTGATCGAGAAATGGCAGTGGTAAATTGGCGTTTGAAAAATGAAAATACGATGCTGAATTCAGTCGGTTAGGTAACTATATATGGGCCGATTACATTATTATTTAATAATCCAGCCCAAATGTTTACTGACCATCGTCTTTGGTGACATCTTTTACGTATTGAATAAGGGCTTTCATCTCTCCACTCGTGCAAATCATGAGTATTTATAATCCCTGTCTGGATAAATGTACATCAGTAAACATAATATGTTCTATAAAATGTGGATCATTGCTTACGTTATCCAATAACCATCTACAAAAATTAATCCGAAGCTCCCTATCTCCTTCATGTAAAACTTGAACTTTTTGAGGCCTAAATGGATATAAGCCATTCCTTCCTAATAATCTATGAATGGTATCTTTTTAGAAATGCGTTTGTCTCGATGTAACTCGAAGACTTGTATTTGGTTCCGCTTCAACAAAATCAAGAATTTGCTCTTCTTGGACGACGTTGAGCGTAGAATGGCGTCCTCCCTTATTTAATCTGGGATTTAAATTACCTGTTTCCAGTAATCTTTGTTCAGCCCGTCGTATAGTTTTTGCATCAGGGTGCCGTCGGTTTGGGAATTTTACGATATATGCTCTAGATGCAGCACTGGCATTATCATTATGCGCACCTAATACTTTGAACACATCAACATATTCTCGATTGGAATAATAACGTTCCATTTTTAAAACAATTAACTGTGTGAAATTATACTTATACTTATTATGACAAAAGTTGACAGAACTAATAATTAACATTTAACATTACCATAGCAACCTATGCTACTCATTTGTTTTTAGCTGACTTCGTTTTTAATAAAGTGTAAACATTGAATGTTAGATCTTTGTTTTTTGTCAATAACTCTGTAACCATGGACATAACGCCATTTTTTATTTTTACGTTTTAATTCGTTTTAGCCCCCGATTCATATTCTGAAAAGACATGCGTCAATTTTGAGACACCCTGTATATGCCCCGACATTGAATTGGGCTTCAAAAAGTGACGTGATTGTACGATTCAGAATATTTGATCCACCGCTTATTCGGTTTGTGATCAAAAAGAGTCACATCAGTTGGAGACCGATTTCATGAAGACCGATTCCAGCTTAAGTATTTTATTAAAAAAGAGACCCACTAACACACACACACACACACACACAAATTCGTTAAAGCAGCCCCAAAGTTTCCATAGAACACACCCTATATCATTATTCATTATAAAAAACAATATTTATTCTGTAAAGTTTCAATCGGTCGTATTTAGGGTTGTTCTTCTGGAGACCAAATAGGATGCTGACGAGTGTGCTTCATTTGTACGTCACAGACAAAATGATTAACATTTTGGGAATCCTTAAAAAAACAACGAAAAATATGTTTGCATTGGTGTACTCTTCCAGGCCTGTCAGCCTGCATGTTATGGAAGCTAATATAATTTTTATGTATTTGGGAACGACAAACAAGCGAGTCAACTCCAAAAAAAATTTGATAAAAATGGGATGGCGGGCTTTTAGTTTTATGAAAAAAGGCATATTGAAGGAAAAATGTACGTGACGGGTATACCATGTTTTTTTGTGGCAGTTGAAAATGATTGTGCTATAAAGAATTCCAATGCGAAAGAATAAATTTGAGAGGATACATTTTTTATACCTCAGATATATCATGACATCACTTATTTTCATGAATTGGAAGGAAACAATTTCCATTGCCTCGAAAGTCATATATTTTGTTTGTACTTAAGTTTTTTTTTTGTTTCAGGTAAGGATGGAAAGTTTGCAGACTGCACAATAATTGGGGTGAGAATTCATATATATTTATATATGCATTATGTTGTGATATTAACTGACTGACTATTGGGTCTTCTTTTCTCTCCTCAATTTCTGAAGACTAGTAGCACCTTTTTTTTGCATGCGTCAATTGAGGTAAGTATCCCTCTACTATCCAGTTGTTGTATCCCAGGATTCTGGATTGCCATGCGAATCTAGGCTTTTCCTTCTATTTCAAGGAAACTACATTTTTTCTGCCCCACTATTTTGAACTATTATAAGATGTCAATTCAAAGGACCGTGTCCCGTTAGGACTCCTGTTAAAACTCTCACTGTTTTCCTCTGACTTATAAACAATCTGGCGTTCCGCTGGTTGTATGAAACCCCAGTATAAAGGCACGCTAAATTATTCCTCAAAAGCCATTCGGCCAAACTGTCATAGGACGTACTATATCAAAGTCGAGGAACGACGAGGATGATGGTGGGAATGGCATTGTATGCTGAGCAAACATATATGCACACAATTGGTCTAGCAGATGACAGCCTATGTAGGTTCTGCCAGGAAGAAGACAAAACCGCGGAGCACATACTCTGTGAGTGTGAAGGCATAGCAGGGGCGCGGTTTCACATACTCGGAGGAGAAAGACCGAGGGCAGAAAGCTAAGCAAGGAATGCGGTATCCAGGCTAATAAGTCTCATAAAAAGAATAAAGCTAGATACCAAACTTTGTATAGGGAGGACCACAATAGATCTGCAAAGGTCGCAGTGGGATAGAACAAAGACCCAATCCAATTTTAATCTAATCCTATTCGATCTAATACCGCAAAAGGACTCCGGTCCCCGAAGGGTGTCTCACCTTCCCTCTGCTATTTTATCCATCTCTATTCCAATATGTCCTGGAATCCATGGTAAGCTGCTGATGCACATTAAATTCACTGCATAAATCTATCTCCTACACTTCGTCAACATGCATTTTGCAAAACGGAAATAAATGATTAATCAAGCAATTAATATTTGAGGAAATTGTGGTGAAGAGGGGAACTGTTGGTGAATGAACTACTGGTTGATATAATTAAGTTTAGAGATGGGCGCGTGTGTGTTCCGCTATCAAATATTATCACATCATTTATTTAATTGGTTTGATTATTATGTACGTTACGATTTGTACAATGAAAGCTATGAATTTATGATTCAACTAGCATCGTATAGTACCAAGAAAGTATTATGAATGATTGAATATTGGCATCATTTCGATTCAAGCCCAAAAAATTATTCCAATAATGGGTTAATAATTGAACTCCTCTCACTTGCCAGCTCACTGATATTTATCATCACTTAAAATCCAAACTGTCACAAATCAACCTTATTAGGGAAAGTGACAAAAGCAATCAAAGTATCCTACGTGAAACTCTCTTCATATCTCCCGATACTGAATAATAGCCTTCACAAAATAAACCATCCCATCATCCCATCATTGTTCAGCTTATAACTCATTTCACTATTTGATAAATGAATTCATAATAATCCTGAGAAACTCATTGTTAATTATTTCGATATTGACATATCGTCAGAATGACGGGATACAGCTGGAAGCAC
Organism: Galerucella calmariensis; assembly: GCA_910591675.1. Classification (NCBI taxonomy): domain Eukaryota; kingdom Metazoa; phylum Arthropoda; class Insecta; order Coleoptera; family Chrysomelidae; genus Galerucella; species Galerucella calmariensis. Next base: position 6,962 of record CAJUYG010004743.1, on the reverse strand, counting down.
TGCAGCATGTTGTCTTATTGTGCTGCCACACTCACTCCCTCATCCATTTATGCCAGTAACTTCGACTAGACGATATAGGTCAACTGAATGCGTGCCATACTCTTCAGGCGGCATATTATTGGCCTCTCCGAAGATTGTCTGACTCCTAGCGTCCAATGCCTAGCAAACAGACAAAAGATGATGTTGGTTACGGTCTTGGTCTCCATGACACAAAGTCTGCAACTAAGATTGTATGGAGGTGATCTTTGACCAAGGCATAGCTCGTTAGATAACCTGTAATAATTCTTAGCTCATTCCTACTGATATTCAGCAGTTCTTCAGCCTGTTCAACACATATGCAGCCTATGAAGGTCTTACTGAGCACCTGCTTTGGAATCCTCCTCCTCTGTAGTCTATGTTGGATTTGTATACATTTTTGTATCTGTTCTCAGACCACCTTCTCTGGGGCTCCAAGTACAGGTTTCATGAATTTCAACCTATATCATGTCTTTGCTGAGTCCCTTCTTGCGAGTTCCAGTTTATATCCCGGTACCCACACCAATTTTACTCCAATGTGGTCTGCCAGTTCATTTAGTTTTGTCCGGCATACTTCTACCAATCTGGATGTTACCTTGCGGCTATGTAAAGCTGCAAGGTATGCCTGGCTCTCGTTTAATATATCTATCCTAAGTTTGTTAACTATAATAAATTATATTCTGGAATAGCATTAATCTTTGCCTGAAAGACAGAGGTATGTTTTCCTAATGAGAAGGAATATTTTTTATGTCTTATTTCACTACACACCCCTGCTCCTATCCCTTTCCCAGTATTTGACCTGTTTGTATACCAGGTCTCTCCTCGAGAAACTTGGTGTTGCCAATCCTTTTTTTATCTAGGTGTCACAGCTAATACTTACCGTAAAAAAGCCAGTTATAGTGGCAAATTGATATCAGTGAAATAAAATTTAGCTGCTCGGTCAATGAGAAAAAAGTCCTACAACTGAAGCAGCGAACACTTTCCTAATTATGGGAAAAAATTATTCACATAGGTACATACAAGTCTGTGAATAATTTCAAGTTCTTTCTTGAGACTATTATAGTTAATAATGTTTCTCAATGCTGTAGTATAATCCGATCTTAAGATATGGCTGAAGGCCGTTCTTCTTTACCCACCCGGTACATCTTAAGAAATTTTTTAAAATTACACAAAGGTAAGTCTTCGAGTGAAATAAAACGGTATTTTAAGAAATATGAGTCACTCCTGTACCTATATAATTGGTACAAAATTTACATTCATATTTATTGTTTGAATGATAAGCTAGTGGTCACCTAAGTCTTCATATTATATAAATTAATGTATATTTTTGGATGCTATTAATAATGATTAGGAAGTAACCCGCGATTGTTCAAACATCCTATTATATGGTAACTGTTTGAATTGATGGGTGTGGATATGGAGAGTGAATAAGGAACACACCCCGCAATCACAACTTGCGTGACCACGATGAATTGCGTAAGATAACACATTATAGAGGACTATAAATAGAAATATTGATATTTAATCTTAATGATATGATAAACATCGAAAATGTGTTTAGTCAAAAAACATAGATTTTTAGCCAAACCCAAATAGAAAGCCAATAGAAAACCCAAACCCAAACCCAATAGAAAGTTCATAAATTTCATGACAGACTACGGATGATTTTTGGAATAAAATACGGCGAACCAAATGTGCCTTGAAATCTATACCATGTGTTTTTTCGATAGTTTCAAACTAGCTTCCAAAGAACATCACGACCTAACAGTTTACTGAGGTAATGGGAACATTTGTATAGTGAACCCAACAAGCCACTTGAATAATTGTTGATAATAAAATCAACAAAATTTCGATGTCAAAATATTTTATTACTCAACATCTTCTCCTTTTGATTGGATACATTCATTACAGCGAACCTGCAACGTCTCTGGACCTTTCAAAAAAAATATTTCTTTTTGCTTTGCAAACCAGACCTCCACAGCTTTTATTACCTCCTCGTTGGAAGAAAATTTACGACCTTTTAAACTTTTTTCCGGTTGAGGAAAAAGGTGATAGTCGGACGGAGCCAAATCTGGTAAATACCCAAGTAACATGTTGGCAACCGTTTAATTACCAAAATGTTATGTTACTGGTTTATATTACTAGTTAGTTTTATTATATTGTGATAAAAGCGATCTTAGAACATAATTAGGAGACCTCTGTATAACAGTTTTTTAACTGGTTCATACACCTTTCTATGATGACCATTAAGCAATATAGAAGCATATTCTTCACATTTTTAAGTACATACTTTATAGTATACTTTGTGAACGTTTATATAATGGATTTATATAATAGTTTAGTGATTTAAGCAAAATAGCGTTGATAAACTCCACGGGATCAGATGTCGTTTTATGACAATTATTTAGAAAGGGACATGTGATAATTTTAAAAAATATTGTAGCTCAATAGCGGTGCTATATAACAAGTTTAACCTAAGCTTGAAAAGTTCTGTAAGTGCTATTCAATTAGTATATCGCCATCATGAGTGAGATTCCAAAAAATTGAAAAATATTAAGAAAAGTGGTAACTTTAAACGCAAGGTGAAAGGTAAACTTGCTAATATGAGGGAAAAAATTCAAATGATGTCTAAGTTTGAGTTAAACTATCAGTTCAGAACGAAATTAAGATCGTGGGCAGTAAGTACGGCATAAGTAGAAGCATACTGCTCTGAAAGAACTCTTAAATATTGTTAACAACCGATTGTCAGGTGCAGCGTTACCGAAGGATCCAAGAACTTTTTCACAAACACCACTTAGCATAAGTGTAAAAAAAATTGATTTGGGGGATTATTGGCATAACGGGATTGAAAATCCAATAAAAGCGGTTTTAGTCAGATAGATATATAGATAGATATACCACCTACAATTTCAAAAATTGTAGTTTTAACCACTATAATGGAACGATTATATCCCCTTTTAGCGAAATAAGAGAGTAGACTTGGTCAGGACTAACTCCAATTCCCACTGCTCTTGACAGAGGAGAAACCAAGTGGCGGCTCGTGCCGGTTAGAAAAAACAGTGTTGACAAACGTTAAGTTGATTCCCCAGATAGATACATATAATAACTTTGGAAATAATAAATAAAATGTCACCAGAGGAAGAGATAAATTATAGACTACAAAAAATTTTAATTAGGGACCTACAGTTATTAACGAAAAGTATTTTGCTATTATAGACATTGTATTAATACTAAATGTATAACTGTCAGACTTGATAATAACCGGCAAGTAAATCGGCAACACCGATTATTTGTGAAGAGGCGTTAACTTAAATTAGATACATTTATCAAACTATCTATATTGGAGTTAATAAAGTAATATAAGCTCTTGAATTTCTTTCATAAAACTATTGAACTAGCCGTTGGCATTTTCTCATACCAATTACCGCCATATTGCAATCTAATTGCGAGAATTCAATTTTGATTGAAAATGAATAATTCTGAACAATTTTATAACAATTATGTACCAAAATAAGCTGCTCTACTCACAGAAATTATTTTTGTCTGGAAAATTGTTATTATCGCTTTTAAAAAAACATTGTCAAATAAATTAATGCTCCAGAAAAATTGTTAACTTTGATAAAATAACGGGCGCGTTGTGTTTTTTCGAGGTAACGTAATCTATTTTCACAGTAAAATTTGCTCCGCATGCCAGTTTTCAGGTACTCCTGTGTCCCTTTTCACTAAATCGCCGAAGTTAAGATAATGTAGTAGTGTGCGATAGACGCCATACCTACTTAAATTGGCGAAGCAGATTATTAGTTTTAAATACATCATTGATGTTTCTATTATTTAGCAATATTAAAGTTATATAAGTATTATGGTTTCTTCTGAAAATCTTTTCAGATGATGTAGGTGTTAACGTCATATAAATGGTATATTAACTTCTAAATTACCTTTATGTGGTCCTTAAACAGTAACTTTATAAGAGTGTCCATAACTACTGCGGTTTGGAGGTCAGGATATATAAACGTCGTATAATGGGTATTTCAAACCTTTATAAGAATATCATAGAAGTACTTTAGAACATTTATAATGCAGTTGCTCGTAATACCCCTATGAAATGATTGCCTAACGTGGGCCTATTTAGAGTTATAACAGCTGAATAAGCTTGGTATTATATGCTTATTTCACATTTTAAGGCATCATTTACCTCCCAAACAAGATTTTATAAAGGTGTTTATAACTTTTATATATCAATTTTTGTTACTTGGGTAAGGAGGGTGTTCTAGTGATTCAAACCCTAAATTACGAATTTTTTGCATGGCAACATGAGATTTGTGTGCAGGGGCGTTGTCCTGCAAAAAAACACCTTTGGATAGCTTCCCGCGTATTTTCCCTTTAATTTTTTCCCGTAGAGTGGTCAGTAATGGCGAATAGTAATCTCCGGTTATTGTTCTACCGTCATCCAAAAAATCAATCATGGTTACTCCATGGCAATCCCAATAAACTGAAGCAAGAACTATTCCAGTAGATTTTTGGACACGAAACTTCTTAGGTCTTGGAGAGGACGAAGGATATTAATCACCAAGGATATCAAGCATATCTTCGTAAATCTACTCACCTCTCAACCCTTTTAAATACAGGTACTTGATGAGGGCTCTATACTCCAATTTTTCGATTTTCACAATTTCGCTGGACATCTTTTTTCTTTCAATTTATTGCGTAGCTCTGGTTTATTTTTTGGACGTCCAACTTCACACTGACACTTCTAATGAGTTATTGTTCGTTGCTATGGTAACGCAATATTTTGTTTATGCATGGAACTGGTCTAGGCTAACTAGATATCAATACATCCTCGTAACTTTTTTAACGAGACTTTTTAGTGACTGATGAAAAAATATCACGTTAACCTCGAGAAAGGCAATCAAACAACAACAAAAAAGATCAAATCCAAATTAAATATTTCACTTCCCCTTCGACTTGATTGAAATACTTACTATTATTGATTATTTCTAAATACTTGATTATTATATCCTTTTCCCTTTGTGAGTTTGAAGCTAATGCCACCCACTGATTTGATGCATGTTGAACTCTTCATGAATTCAATAATAAGCCCTACATAAAAAACATCAAAGACTTTAAATACGCACCCGGGAAAAATAATAAAATACACCCCACATTTAGGTATACTTTGGCAAGTTTATCTGAAACCGTGAAAGGAATGCAGTCGAAAACGTTCGAAATTGCCACGTTTAACTATAAAAAAATAGAAGAACTGATTATGTAGTGATAATAATTATAAATGGGTCTTTTTATTATTAACAATATTAAAAATATGATTGAACGTTAATTTCATAATGTGCTTGTTTCCTTGGATTTATTCTATCAACATTATTTTCCAATTTATGAATATTAAAAGAGAACACTTTTCCAAATTTGTTATGGGATTCTTAAAGCTCTGGCAACGTTGTACGAAAACCTTAATGACCACACCCTCCGATTACATAATTGGTGGTTTTTATCGACCAGGTTACTTCTTATTGGAAAGCGTGTGCGTATGTTCTTCCCTCTCACTTCGTCAATTGACTGATATTGATTTATCCAGTGGTGTTCGTATTGTCAGTTACCTTTGTAATTTCAGTTTTATTGGTAAAATAGGTACCGTACGCCATTTGTACGTTTGACAGATATACGCCATGTTTTTCCTCGCCTCTTACCGACGCCCCGTAGCTACAGATAAACTTGCCAAACTATACTCTGGCCGAAGCAGTTGTACTTGAAAACAATAACATTCCGTCAAATTTTGGTCGAGCAAAAAAAACTATAGGTTATGAAGTTTGTAAAGATTTATTTGTTCAAATCGTTTTAGATTCTTGTTTATTCCTCTCCATTCGTATTTCAATTGGAAGTAAGTAACTACTTTTCTGACTTCAGTTACATTGACTTAGCAAATGACCTTGAGGATTTAGTTATTGGAGTTCATAATACATAGTACAATAAAGGTGTAAGGTTTTTCAAAATACAGGCGATTTTTCAACCAAAACTCTTGAATTTCCCGTTGCTGTTGTTATACTTGATACAATTGACGGCTTTGATAATTTGCATTGTCCATCACAATTAAACTTTTTCCCGGTATATTCAGCGATAAATAATTTCCAAACCAATCTTCAAAGAGCTTTGCTGTTGTATGTTAATGATAATCTAAGCTTGACAGGTCAGACAAAGGATAAAAAACAATAAAAGCTCTTTTTATATCCAAACAACAGATTAAAATATGTACAGATAAGGTGGTCAACCATTGATCAGGAAAAAAACTTCATGTTTGAAAAGTAGAAATTCTGAAATATATCTTCCGAAGCACACATGAACAATAAAATTATTAAGTAAACTGGATAATTAAAGTATTCTTCTCCAGCAAAATATTTTACTTATAAAATAAGCATCTTTTCGAAGAAACTGCATGCCGGAAGCGTTGGTCTTAAGGAGCGTTGAGATTGCTCGAAATTGTTTCGCGCATGATTTTTCAAATCATTTCTAAAGGTGGCTCGAATTGATTGTCAGTACATTAATTAATGTTATTGATACGAAATAATTTGATTTTCACATTGTTATTTCCCTTTGAGTATAAATTCGTTAAGCTCCCAAAGCGACGTCTCTGATATCTGTTTGAAACATTTTAATTTTGTTCGGAGCGAATCTGAAGTGTTCCTTTGTTTCGAATATTGTACGCGTGAATAACGAGTGGTGCATATCCCGGAGAATATTAAAAAACTTCCTTCGATTTGCTGTATCTCGAAATAATGATCGTTGTATCTAAAAGAATACAATCGCTCGTCTGACCAATTGGTCTAATTATGGAAAGAAAGGTTTTTCTCCACCCCTTGTTTCATCTATATCCATTCTTTTTTTTAAATATCCAGTAGGAGTCGCGACACTTGGGCCAACCCCCTCCACTTTCCATTTAG
>CAJUYG010004742.1:0-15794 GCA_910591675.1 Galerucella calmariensis | reverse complement strand
CATCGAAAAAACAAACAGGGAAGAGGAAGGAATAGGTAAAATGCATCCAATGAAGGTAGGGCACATTTTACATAAAAAACTAAAAATTCCAAACATTATCAGCATAGCAAGCGTAGGTAGAAATAGAGTAAGAATAGAATTGAAAACTATAAAAGACGCGAATAGATTAGTAAATGACGAAAGATTAAGTGAGGAACAGTTAACAGCTTTTATACCTAATAATTTGTTGCAACGAAAGGGAATTATAAGAAATGTTGACACAATATTCAAAGACGATTATCTTTTTGAAAACATAATTTCCTCTGTAACTATAACCGAAGTCAATAGATTCAAAAGAAAAATAGATATAGATAGTGAAACTGTTTTTGTACCTCGGCAAATGGTACTATTAACATTTGAAGGGAATATGTTACCCAGACATGTTTACATTAATAGCGTAGCATGTGTAGTCGAACCATATGTGCACAAAGTCATACAGTGCTTTAAATGTCTAGAACATGGACATTTAGCAAAAAATTGCCGAAGTACAAAAACACTTTGTATTAACTGTTCTAAAGAAAAAGAAAACGAGCATAATTGTAGGGACCCACAAGACAATTTTTGTTTACATTGCAAAAGCGATAAACACAAATCAATTTCCAAAGTATGTCCCAAATTTGTTGAGCAACATAAAATAAAAAAACATATGGCTGAACAAAATTTAACTTTTTTAGAAGCAAAAACTGGTCTTAAAAATTCCTACGCAAATATAAGTACAAATAACAAGTATCTGATATTAGACACGGAAAACTCCGAATCCTTTCCACCATTAACACAAAAAACAAACAGAAATTCTGGTAATACATTCAGAACGAATACATCCATACAACCATCCACATCCAACCAAACCAGAGCATCCCATTCTCAACAACACCCCGAATTAACACCACCCAACAAAAGGAAAAAATTATCCTCCCCTATACCAGAAGAATCCATGTTTCCTTTCACATTCGGACCTGTACGTCCTCTTCCTTCTTTTGATAAATCAACATATGAACAAAATGCCAATGAAATGGTGAAATTATTATTTAGTGTTTTTCAAAGTGTATTAGAAGATGTAAACACGTTCGATGAATTAAAAAATATAAACCCAACAATTGTAAAAAACAAAATTAGCAGCATTTATTACAATGGCTAATAAGGTAAAAAGTAACTTTAAAATTTTGCAATGGAATGCTAAATCAACAGTTTCAAATAAACTAAGTTTGGTGAAATGTTTGGATGAAAACGATATAGACATAGCACTCATATCTGAGACATGGTTCAAGCCCAGCAGACAAATTTCATTTAGGGGTTATTACACTATCCGCAGGGACAGGGATGATGGATATGCAGGCGTTGCAATTTTAATAAAAAATATTTATGCTTTTAAGGAAATCAACATTCAACAAAATTTCTCACCTGGCATCTTAATGTGCGGTATCCAAATAAAAAATTCCAACGATGTTGATTTGAACTGTTTTTCACTTTATTGTCCACCGGATATAAACACCAATTACACTGACTGGCAGAATGTGATTGACTTACTGGATTCAAACAGTATAATAGGTGGAGATTTCAACGCACATCACGAGTTTTGGGGCTCTTACAAAAATAATCCCAAAGGGAAACAAATCAAAGAAGTGCTGGATGATAGCGATATTGTAATTTTAAACACTGGGCAACCCACGAGATTTACTAATACTAATAATAAATCAGCAATAGACCTCACGCTTTCCACGCCTGATCTAGCACTTAACTGCCAATGGTACACACTTGCGGACGTCATGGGATCAGATCATTTCCCCATAATCATTGAAATAAACAAAAATATTCACTTTTATGAAGATTATCTCCCGAAAACCAAATGGAACTTGCGTAAAGCCAACTGGAAACAATATCAGGACGCAGCTGACACTTTTTTTACCGAAAACTGCCAAAGAATGCATACTACGGAAGAAAACTATGATCTTCTTATTCAAGGAATTAATATGGCTGCCAATATGGCAATCCCAGTTCACAAACCCTTCAAGCACAAAAATAAAAAAATCTTACCTCCTTGATGGGACCCTGAATGCGACGCTGCAATCACTCAACGTAAACAAAAATTAATGAAATATAAAAATGAAAGTACCGTGGAGAACTACATACTATGCAAGCAAGAAATAGCACGAGTAAAAAAACTATTAAAAGACAAAGCCAAGTACAGTTGGAGGAGATGGTGCTCAAACCTTAATAATTATACACCTGTGACTGAACTCTGGAACCAAGCAAAAAGAATGCAAAGGAAAGTAAATAATATAGGAAAAAATTACAGTACTGCATGGCAGGAGGACTTTTTTGATAAAATTGCACCACCTATGCCTCTTGATGACATCAGCTACAACCTAGAATCATTCAAACAGTCCAAAAATAATCATTCCATATTCTCAACACCTATTAACCTGAAGGAAATAGATTATGCATTGCAAAACAGAAAAAATACATCTCCAGCCTACGACGAAATTCGATATCCCATGCTATACCATCTACCTCTAAATGCCAAGCAAATTTTAAAACAAATATTTAACGACATTTGGCTGACTGGCGAAAGTATCACTGAATGGAAAAAGACTGACTCTTATCGGCCCATATCGCTATTACCATGTATTTTAAAAATATTCGAAAGAATAGTGAAAAATCGTTTAGAATGGTGGTTGAGTCATATAAATGTCCTCCCTTCGAGTCAATATGGTTATAAAAGAAACTACGGAACTTATGACGCAGTGGCACAGATTGTTACAGAAGCACAAGCATGTTTTGCAAATGACGAATATCTTATCACACTATTCCTTGATATAAAATCCGATTATGATTGTGTAGAATGGCAAATATTACGCGGAAAATTAATCGATCTGCAGGTACCTGTAGAAATAGCAAATATTATTTGCAAACTGTATGTAAATAGATCCGTAACAGTTCGACAACAGAATGGAACCCTGTTAAAAAATCGAGTAGCCAACAGAGGTCTACCACAAGGCTCCGTATTAGCGCCATTATTATTCAATATTTACACTATAAACGTCCACAGGACTACATCCAACGCTAATATTATCCAGTATGCAGACGACTTTGCCATCTACATACATTCGAAAGGATTTGAACAGTGTCTAATATCATTTAATGCAGCTATAACACCACTCTACAATTGTTTAAAGAAACTAGGATTGGATATCTCTCCAAACAAATCAAAATGCGTAATCTTTACTCGACATAACATCTTAAATACCCCCACAATAACATTGGGAAATATCCGGTTCCCTCTAGTCACCGAATATAAATATCTTGGTATTACCCTTGACAGAAAGCTGACATTCAAAACACATATAGATGAAATCCTAGTAAAATCAAGTAAAGGACTAAACGTTCTGAAATCTATAATGAAAACATGGTGGGGTGCAAATCCTCAAACTGCACTAATCTTCTACAAATCATACATAAGGTCTATTATCGACTATGGCAGCACGTTATATGGCTGTGCAAGCAAGAAAGAGCTACGAAAGTTGGATGTTTTACAAAACAAAGCCTTGAGGTTGTGCATAGGAGCGATGAAATCAACACCTATCGAACCACTTCGAGTAGAGACTTTAGAACCACCTTTAGAACTACGGAGACAAATGTTAGCAGAAATAAACATCTTAAAATGTAAAACGAATATTCAGAAGTAACAGCTCTAAACAATGCAGTAGTCAAACAAATTACAAATACATATCAAAACTACACACCAATATATACTGATGCTTCCAAAAATAATCAAGGGACCGGTGCTGCAATTGTAATACCTCAACAGTCACATCACTGTTACCAACTAGATAAACACACATCAATTTTCAGTGCAGAATCTATAGCCATATTAAAAGCAATAGAATACACAATTCAAAACAATATTGAAAAATCTTTAATTTTCACTGATTCACTTGCTGTCCTAAATAGTTTAAAATCGCACATAGAAATAAACTCAAAGTATATTAATCCATATACATCTAAAATCAAAATGAATCTGGCGGAACTCAATGAAAATCAACAAATAATTTTTGTTTGGGTCAAACTCACACTGGAATTGTATAGGTACAATGAGAAAGTGGACGAATTGGCAAAACAGAGCATTCTTACAGGCGAAGAAACGACATGCTGGCCAACATTGGACGAAAGAATCAATCAAACCAGAACTAAAATGCATACAAACTGGAGCAATCGTTACAGGGAATATTGTATCACAAAACCTACTCGCTACACACAGCTAGTACCAAAAATTGAATAACGATACTGGTTTGAAGATTATCAACGCCCAAGGAAATACATAACTACCATCAGTCGTATGAAGTTTGGACATGCTTGCTATCCTGCTCATTTACGTAAAATCAATATCCTGGATAGTAACTTATGTATTACTTGCAACGTCACGTCCGACTTAGATCATATATTTTTCAATTGCAATAGATACAAAAACCAATCTGAAACATTGATACAAAAACTTCTAAATTTAAAAGTTGAAACACCTTTCAATATCATGTATTTAATATCTACAAATAAAAAAAATATATTCGACTGCCTTATGAGTTTTGTTACTGAGACAAATATTAAATTGTAGTTATTATAATAGTAAATCTTGTAACCCTAATTGTCTATCCTACTGTATTATTTACCTTACTTACCGTGGTCTACCTTGTATTTGTTGTTGTGAAAAATGCCCTGACAGACCCCTGGGCGAGAAGAGAGTGACCTTTGTAACTTAATCCTTTGTGTTAGGAAAAATACCTTTTGGGACATTTTTTAGATAGTTAGATAGGGAAAACAGATGTGAAAACATTGTCACGTTTTTTATTAATATTGTCTGAAACAGGTTCAAAACGTTCAAACATTTCACCAACTTAGTGTCTGGCTACATGGGCTATGCCTTAAAGCCAAAAAAAAAAAAAGCACCCAGACAATTGACTTACTTTAAATAACTGTGTCCTTAATAATGTTTTTTTTCAATGTTTATAAATCTTAAAATACTATTGAATTAAAATTATGGGGTAATTGTCAGTTTAAATAATGAAATAATTGTCAGTTTTGACAGTACCTACCTAATTAATAAATTATTCTTTGAAACTCATGTAGTATCTCTATAATATGTTGAAACTTAAACAGTTACGTAAAGTTTTTACATAACTACTTTTCATAACTGATATATGAAGGTTATGAAAAATGTGACGTTACCTAACGTCAAGGAGTGACTGAAAATGTCACATTTGATAGCGGAATTAGATAATAGTTATTTATGATATGAGTGTTAAAAGTGAGGTTTTATTTTGTGAGTGAAAACGTTTGTGAAATGAGCGGAGCGAATTGAACAATTTCACGAACAAAATAAAATCACTTTTAACACAAATACCATACAATGTTTTTTGTACAACTTCCCTATTTTGATAATGAAACGAGCGAATGTGCAATGACAATAAATTCAAAATGCATTTTAGTATTCAAATAATCAAAAGATTGTTGTGAATGGCAGACGTTGCCAACGTTATGATTACTAACAAATGAGAAAAGACGCTGTCATTTGAATTTCATTCCTGTCCAGTTTTCGTCTTTTTTCTAGTTTTACGATTAATATTAATGTTCATAAGTAATGATTGTTAAATATTGATAATAAAAATTTGCAATTGCTGAATTTTTCTCATCTGATTTCATCATAAGAAAATGGAGTGCTAAAAATATTTTTAACACTAGTGTTAAAAGTATTTTTAACACGCTGCTATGTAAACAATCGTTTTTAACATTGTTTGCTATCATTAAAAGTGTCACTTTTAATGACAGTTGTACAAAAAGATTATTATTATTAAGGTATATATAGGTACTCCATTAAGGATAGTGATCGTTGCGTCACTAGATCATTTATTAGGTGGGAAAGCAAATGGTTGCAATTTTCAATCATGTATTTTCCTCGACTTAAGGTGAGCCAAATTTCTTTTTCCTGATAAATTAGTTTGGAATATTTTTACACCCCTACCATAGATTATAAAGAGAACAGATACGAAAGCTTGACAGAGAACAGTAAAAAGAGAGAGAGATGGGTGGACATACTCATTTATAAATGCCCATCGTCTTATGTCGACTCCGTTCGGGCTACTTCGCGAAATTTGTCAACAGTGTTGTCAATTTGCATAATATTTCCTTCAATTTACGTTCGTAGGTCAAATATTTTATGAGCATTCTTTTAAGTGTGATAGTTATACAGATACAAATATTCGATAATTACTTGTTTTAAATCAATTTTATTACCATTGAAATAATTATACATTTAAAAAGATTATAATTTATGAAATATATATGAATATATACTTTTTCCACAAACCACATCCTTGGCAACCATACACAATAACGGTGACGGCTAACCTAACCTAACATAATCAAAACGTCATGCTCAAAATCACTTGTAATCTGTTCTCAAAATTCATAACGCCATTTTTGTTTGCTTATATTAATTGTGTTATTTGACTAATCGATTGTGCGTTGTGGTAATATTAACTATAAAAATATAGTGGTATAGATTATTATTCTTATAAAACTGATAAACATCACGGCGGAGTGTATTGTTCATACAGAGACTGCCCAAATAAATTTTATTCGGAAAGAAATAGTTATTTTCCTAACTAGTGCGGAAAGTGATACTTTCCCGCACGCGACTGCAGTTGACCCGAACGACGCGAAGAGGAGTTCGGGCAAGCGGTCAAGGGCGGGAAAGACACTTTACGCATGAGTTAGGAACATTATTTTTTCTACGACCGTATATACAAAAAAGTATATCAACCCATTTTTCAAAATTTATTTTATTTTAACACACATATAAAAAACTTAGATCAAAAACTATTATTATTATTTTCAATTATTATTATAAATATTAATATTAGAAACACAATTTGTTGCATTCTGTGAATTACTTAAAATTGCCGGTCCAGTGGAGTTATTTGGTGTTAACTGGTGAGTGAATGACGTTGATGAGGATGGCATCGTTTGCAGGTCACATAAAGATGACGATGAGGGTGACGGCAACAATTTTAAGTCATTTGTAGATGGAAGAATTTCATTTGATATATTTTTCTTATATCAAACCCGGGTGGTTTGATAGTTGTTTTGTGACACCACTTTAAAGAATTTACAAGGTTATATCAAAATATTTATTTTATTTTATATTTTCAGAAAATTAAAAATGCAACAAAAAGCTGGAAAACATGTTGATTTAATTTGATGGACTATTTATTTACCAGGTGTAAGAATAGTTATAACTTCCGAAGTAAAAAACTATCTAATAAGGTCAAAATTTGCATAATTTTACTTTCCCGCACTAGTGCGGGAAAGTGACACTTTCAAAGCTAAAATGCGTGCGGGAAAGTGGGTTAAAGCGCACGGTAGTAGAAAAAATAAAGTTCTTTCGATTTCCAAGGGATGAGAGTATATAATTTAATATCCAGGCCTATGATGAAAGAAATTTTAAAGTTTTTGATATCAACTTTGGTGCTACAAATTATCAAAATTCTCCCTTGCATACGTGTATATTGTATTCCCTTTGATAATAAATAAATTAAGAATTATTTGTACTTTAAAATTTGGTTGATTTTTGTGATTATTTGTGTTATCTAAAAATGTATTTATTAATTAATCTCCCAAGAGTAATGACTATATATAACAAATCATAGGAATGTACATATAGGTATTTAATAAATGCATAAATATATATTCGATTATGATTATTGTTTTAATTCATGGCGCAGTTTTAAAGATCTAGTGGAAACTTCCAAAAAAACTAGATCCGGCACTAGACATTGTTATTGTCCCCGAGTTAACACTGCAATTTGGTAAGAAATTCAAAAAATATTTCAAACTGGCAACATCGCGGCCATACCTAGTTAAAGGTCATTGACGACGGAGCTGAAAATCGTTTGATGTTTTACCGGGATTCGTATCTGTTCTCTTTATAATCTGTGTCCTTACCCCTTTCTAAGGTCTACACTTCCAAAAGTTATATTATTCGATTTGACATACCCTCCTTAACAAAATTCAATTCACTCCAAGTGGCTGCCATTAGTTTCGGATTATTTAACCAACAATTTACCTCCCTGACTGGATTATTAAGTGATTTATAACATTTCATGTTTGCCCCTCTCCTTCCATGATTACTTTAACTGAATAAACATGAACTACGTTCTCTCCATGAACCCCCGTACCTACAGATACACTATTAACGTTCATTGTACTTTATTTATTTTAATTGGATCTAAAATACTAAAGTTCCGGCCGACACGTCAATATTTCAGCTATTTTTAAGTTCTAATTCCAGTCGCGGTGTGACATCGCGTCAGTGTAATGATTGTTGTTTAAATCATTTGCAAACTGTAAATTTTTGTATTATTATTAATGTATTAGTCACAACTTTGGTTGTGTTATTCGAATCCTTTACGTATACCTACGATAAGATAACGTCAAGATAACACCGAAAAAATTGTGACATGGAAATAATAGTGTAAAGTGTACCAGGTAAATAACAGGTAAACATCAGACATTGTTAAGTTGGTGTTTTTATGTGATTTAGACAGCTGATTTAAAAAAATAATAGTAATAATAAGTTATAAAGTTAACAACCACTTCATAAATAGAAAATACTTAGACTAAGATAAAGGTAACAACAGTACTAGATTGAAGTAACCAGTGTTATATGCTCAACTTTAACTAACAAAAAACAAAAATCTAAGTTGGAAATAGTATATTTCATTACCAGTACAGAAATGAGGATTTTTCCGTGCGCGCGTGACAAATTCTCGGGAAGTCATGCAAGAACGGAAAATCCATTTCTGGACGAGTAATGAACGATATTTTTTATTATACTTAGGTACCTGAAATCAACATAAACAAAAAATATCGCAAAAAATTATTAAGAAAATCGGGAATATTTATTTTTATTTTTAAAACAGTAAAAATGTAAGTACATAGGTACAACTCAAATTAACAAAAAAAATACAAGTAGGTAATTCTAAGAAAATTAATTTTGGACAGAACCGTTATTATTAATAGTAATATTTATTTTATTGTACAATTCGTATTATTGTTGAAGCTCATTCCCTTTTGCATTTCTTTTTGTTGAACTAGGATATCTAGTATTATGGATATCTATGTTTATTATTAAGCGCACGGAAATAGGGATCGGGAAAAAATTTCCGTGCGCTGTTCCGAAAATGTATATCTATGTTTATTATTAAGCGCACGGAAATAGGGATCGGGAAAAAATTTCCGTGCGCTGTTCCGAAAATGTCATATTTACTGTATTTTATAAACAGTTGAAAATGTAGTATTTTCTGTTAAGTATAATAAAAAAACTGTTATATTCTTGTTCATATCTCAACCTGGATTTCACTGGTAATAAATCTGCACTCACTTCTGCCGTTCGTTGTAAGATATTTTCGGGAATATCCCGATTTTCTTCACAATCTGAATTCATTTTTGCAAAATGTAATAAATACATAAATACTTAATTTTCACTGACAGAAAATAAAATTTGTCATTAATAAATAAATCGTTGCTATAGACACATTACTATGTTTATTATTAAGCGCACGGAAATAGGGATCGGGAAAACATTTCCGTGCGCTGTTCCGAAAATGTCATATTTACTGTATTTTATAAACAGTTGAAAATGTAGTATTTTCTGTTAAGTATAATAAAAAAGGAATTTTGATAATTTAAAGTTCACACAACTCATTTTGAATTTCAGATAGGAAAATCCACTTCTTAAGACGACAAACTATTTATGGAAAACGTAGAACTGAGAAGAGAACCCTCGAGGAAATCGAAGAATAAATTTAAGTTATCGACATTAACATCTCATTTTCGATCGAGTAAATCAGGAAGTAACCTAATATCGCCACCGATTAATTTTGAAAAGAAAGATCTAATACCCGGTTGTGTTTCCCCGCATGTTTCTATTCAGGAATGCCCGTTTGATGTTACTGGTTACGGAATGTTGATTTTAAAGGACAAATTCAAATTGAAAAAACCTATAAAAAAGAAGAATGTTTTAGTGTTTATGTTCGAGAGAATTATTATCATCACAACCGTAAGTAGTCAAATAAATCAAGAGGCTTCTATAAACGGGCAATCTTTTTACTGCAATATGTTGCTTGAACAAACTGGCGAACAGCATTGTGGGCAATGAAGACCAGAATCCATCGTTGTAGCCATAATATATGCAATATAGAATAATATTTTTCCACGACCACTATCGAAAGTCGTCTTTTGTGCCTTGAAAAGCAACTGCAAAGTTGATGTCATAATTTGACATTATTGGCACTCTTGAGCAGAAAGTAATTTTGGCGCACGCCTAATTTTATTTCTAGATAAAAGAGAGCTAGTAGTTATTTTGATATAAACTGTTGAATAAAATATTTTAGTTGATTTTCTAATATGTTAAAGCATCCAACAGTATTTTCCGTAATAATTTAATTATTAATAGGGAAATCTAAAAAATATCTGACATAAGTGGTAATAAGTGTTGCCTACGTACATATGTACACAAAACTGCAATCTGGAAACTGCTAAGTACATACAATGGCAATTAATTTTATTTAAGTGTGATCGTAGAAAAAGGATTGTGTGTACTTCGAGCAGAAAGCTCTTCAGTAGTCTCGATTGCCAAAGTACTACTTTCTGCTCTTGATACACAAAAATAGCTATTTCAGTTGCCAGATGCAAACATTTATCTGCAAAATCAGTTTGTTTTGTAGTTATTGTTGTGAAAATTTCGGAGGTTGGAACGACTTCTTCTTTGTGTACATTATACATTATTGTGGTTTGATTCCCAAAAGAATAAGTAATGCCACAAGGAACTTACAGAAGATAACAAAAGTATTATTGGCTTTATCAATAAAGAACATTCATACCTTTAATTGTGGAATGTGGGAACCGGAATATATAAAGATAAAATACTAATAAGAATACTGGTCTGCTAAGACCGAATCTACTATGAATGGACCTTAATAAAATTTGACAACAAAGTTTTGTAGTCTTAAACTTCAAAACATTATTGATTGTCTAGTTGTCATATTTTTTCGTCGTGTCAGATAGGGACCAAAAATTATTTTATTAATTTTATTACTAGTAGCGTTCCAGCTACAGAAACGTCGAAATAAAAAATAAAAAACATTATTGTGGTTTGATTCCCAAAAGAATAAGAGAAAAAAGAATAAGTAATGCCACAAGGAACTTACAGAAGATAGGTAAGCTAAAGCAACGCAAATGATTTCGTTTTCATAAGTCATTCTTTCTCGATCTATGTTTTTTACAATTGACGATACTGTGCACAAAATATATTTTTCCCAGCCCTGCTGCATTTAAAATGTTATTATTATGGCTTGGCTATGTTGCCAACATTGCAGCCACATATTGCAGTAAAAATATTGCCTGTTTAGAAGACCCTCTTTTAGACTCCGTTTCATGTAAGAAGAACCCACTAGAAGTTGCAGTCGTATGCGTGAGGAAGCTGCACATAACAATATCTGAACATCAATCCTAATGCCTAAGAAGGCTTCTTCGTGCATACGACTGCAACTTCTAGACTTCTAGTGGGTTATTCTTTCGTGAAACGGAGTCTAACATATCCAAGAAATGTATTACACGCTCTCGCGCAACATTTATACTCGCTATTTTAAAGTATGTAAGGTGTTGATAGAGTTTTTAAACTATACTTTTAATAATGTTTCACATGAATTAGTTTTTTTCCAAACTCTCCTATATCTCTACTTTACTTCAACTTCTAGCATAAAATACCAGGAGGTGTTTAACAGTGACTTCCATCCTTGTTTTTACCAATTTCCAGTATTACTTCACCATCTTTCCTTGCTTTTATTCATTTGAAATGCTCTATTAATTGTTTTTATCGCCAACCGTCAGTAAAACCGTCAATTATCAGATTGATTTCCGGAAGTAAACAAACAGTTTACATATGCGTCTGGTAAAGTATTTTGACTTTGACATTACTTGAAAATCATCATCTGTCAGTGTCACGCTTCTCCCTATTACGGCTCGATAATAGTTTTCTTGCGATTTATTTATAACAAATTATTGTTGGAACTCCTTTGACTTCAGGAATTAACTTTTATAATGCTTCAGGGTGTACCTTCAATTTAAATATAACTAATAATAAGTAGATTTGTTCTATATGTGCTGTTTACTTTGTCAAAATGCTATGAAATATACCTCAGTTTTTTATATTCTGAATTCTGAGCAGTTGGCGATAAAATTTTGTATGCACCACGTCAGTAAAGTGTCTTTATCGGACTCGCCTGTTATTCGCCTCGCTTCGCTCGTCTCATAATTTCAGACTCGTCCGATAAAGAATCACTTTACTGCATTGGTACATAAATAACTATTTTATTGGTGAACCATTTTACCTATTTAAAGTACGCCTCATCGTGTTTAAATCGAACTTTAAAAAACGCGCGTGTTTTAAAGTTACCGTGGCAACATCAACAATTCGAGAAATCTATGGTCTAAATCATGTCTAAATGACATTTTTTTTATTATTGATCTGACAGGAATAGTTTGTAACGTCAAAACTTTTATTCGAGCAATATTTAACAATGTCAAATTTATAAATTAAAATGGAAACTCAATAAGATTGAACTTCCATCAAAATACAAATTAGTTTATGTTATTCCCATTTCCATGACAACGCGAGGTATACATCATATACATCACGAATTCAACCATTTGACATTTAGTTCTTATTTCCATCTATGATTTCCATTTCTTGTTGTTGTAGTAGTTATAGACCAGTATTTATAATTTCAAAGTGCACCAATAAAAAAAATAGCGTAAAGTATTCGTGGATAACTGGTCTTTAAAACACTTGCTCTACTTCGAGCAGTCGGCTTCGCCGTCGCGCGTTTTTTAAAGACCTTAATATCCACTTATACTTTAATATACTATTTATTCATTAATTATTAGATATTTACATGTTCCTATTCATGTTTTGATTTAAATACATAAGTACTTTAATTAAACAACAAAAGATTATCTCTTTATTTTTATTCAATTTAAACAGCTGACTACACTATAACATTATTTTAAAATTCTATTGAGAAACTTTCCCAGGGTTATTTGTAGTAAAAATAAAAATCGTTTATGGTTTTCGATAATTATTCCTATTCGATTACCACGTAATTAATGTTGCGCAAATTTTTTTTTATAAATGTATCCAGGTATCATTAGAATTTTCTGTCAGTTCAATTAATTTGTATTTAGATATTAAAAAACTGTCATACTTCATCCATTGTTATATGGAGGTTGATAGTCAAGGTTATATAGAAATAACATATAAAGTATATTATTATGAAATACGAGGACTTGTCGTAAAGTTTCAGTCTAACAACCTCCTTACTTCTCACGAATCAGTAAGCCTGGGACATGCCACAAGATGGTATAGTTGAAATAATACCCTTCTTGGTGTGCGTCATCGATTTTTAATGTCTTTCTAACACATTACGTAGAAAGAAATGGAAAAAAAGGCAGGTCTGTGATTAATCCTAATCAAAATATCACAATAATGAACCGTTTAAACGTATTACAAACGTTAACGCTAATCATACTGACAGTTCTTGACAGGTTTGTACTTTTTTGTTTACGGTCAATTATTATTTATGAAAAGTGAATATTAATCTTATTGATTTATTTATTTAAATAATACAAAAAATATGCATGAATACACGGAAAAACATCAGTATTTTGAAAGTTCTCAAGTATTTTGAGTTAGAAAAAGAAGCTGGAAATTATTAATTGCATATTAGCCTTTTCGAATTTGGCTAAATACAATCCTGATGATCTTATTCCTCAAATTTAAGGTTATTTATATGTCAAAATAGCAAATAAAATAAACGACATGACGAAAACCCGGATATACGTCACAATCGATGACGCACACCAAAAAGGGTATTATTTTAACTATATGATGAAAAAGTATAACTTCTCAAAAAAATTCGTTAGGTACGGAATTAAGCAACAAGAAGGAATGGGATCCAAATACCATTACCAGACCTGGAAAGATTGCCATTCAATGGTATACAGACGGCTCAAAAGCAATAGAAGGAAATCCCACAGGAAAGGCCAGGAACCAAGGACTCTAGAGGCTTGGGAAAAAACCCGAATATCTGTCAAGTGGAAGCTCACGCACTAAGAAAGTGTGCCTAGTTCAACATAGACAAGAACGCAAAGGATTATAACAGCCATTAAAGCACTGAGCTCTTGTGTAATCAGCTCCAAAATGATGTGGGAATGCCTAGGCAAACTGAATGAACTAGGTGATAACAATATAGTCACCTCACTGTGGATTTACAGGGCACACTGGTATAGAAGGAAAAGAAATAGTAGATTAAATAGCATAAAAGAGCATATAAGTTTTCTAGAACTCTTTTTTTTCACCCCATATATTATTATAATATTATATTTCAGGAAAAGAACAACTCCACTAAATAATTTGACGTGAATAAAAGATTTTTATATTTTGAAATATAATTTAAGTGTGCACGTAAGAATATCTTTCAACCACCAACCTCCTCCACGAGATAAGTCTTCATGATGGTCTATTCCAATCACTCATATGAACTGTTATTCCTTAGAACTTTGCAAACATCTTTAATAGAACCCATTTTCAATTGCTTATGAAAAATTCAATTGTTATGAATGGAAATTGGATGCGACCATCTTGATAGTATAGTATATAGTATATAGTATATATAGTATATTGATATATAGTATTCTATATTCTATTCTATGTGCTTACCAAGTTTTAACAAATTCAGTTGTTATTCAGGAGATTTGCCCGAACATACAGACAGTCCCATTATATATACGTAGGATAGACTCACATAAACCTTTTTTCCTTGGAATTAAGCCAACATCTTCCATCCGAAATGTATCATACAAATTATTTGAAAAAATGAATTAACGTTTCCTAAATAAATCATAAAAAATATATAACGAGATATTGCTTACCTTAAAACGGAGGAAAATTCGTAGTTATCCAGTGCTTATTAATTTTTATCACTCATTATACAAACTTTACATCAAAACACTTCAAAGTTCGCTAACAAAAAAATTTCGGAATAACTGTCATCACACATAGAGCTGACATGACGTTTGTCAAAATTCAATTTCCAAAGCCCTCTTAGAAAAAACACAAATAGTATAATGTATGGTATAATAATTATACTTTGAAAGTACCTAAGTAACTGAGAGTTGCATAAGCAACAAAAATATAAAGAAGGTCGATTCTACGTGCCTATGAAATTTCATCATTAAATCGTTTCGGAGATTAATAGACTTATAGAGACCAATTTTATAAATAATATGTTAACATAGACTTTTAAAATAAATGTTTTCTGAAACCATTTAACGTAAATCAAATATTTCGTGTACAATTATTTTAAATTGTTTTAGGAGGAAGAGCCTGATGTATATTACTACTTAGGAAGTATAAAAATGTGTGACTTAAGTATGACAGCAACTAAGAAAAGAAACAGGTTATTATTAAACGACTTTAATAAAAACAGACAAATGATTTCAAATGTAGAATATAACCTAAAGACAAAAAGTCAAGATATTGCTGATGCATGGAAATATACCATTGAAAAATGTTTATGGAAAGAATTACTCACTGCTCGAGGTAAATAATAGAAACTTAAGAACCAATTAAGTTGAGAATTCGA
>CAJUYG010004741.1:0-15796 GCA_910591675.1 Galerucella calmariensis | reverse complement strand
CTAGACGGTAGGATTACATCTACCTGGTGTCCCGTGGTACAACTCGGCGGTCCCGGGAAAAACATGAGTGTCTTTGACAAAAAATTTTTAGTTCTTAGTGAACATACTTGTCATACAAGTTTTTTCTTAGTTGTTTATTTTTGGTAATGGTGTAGTAGGTACTGTTTTAAAAATATTTCATAGACGTAAAACATATAGAAGCAGAGTTTCAATGTCCTACCTTTGTTATAAAATATTTTTTAGACGACGCCATCTGAAAGTTGCTCGTTCTGTATTCAAAGTTGCGTTTTGAGTGTTCCATCTAGTGAAATTGACAGTTACGTACGGCAAAACACTTTCTATGTAGTAGAAGTGACAGTTCCGTACTGCAAAACACTTTCGGAATGATTTAATCAATGAACCAGGAGAGGTTCATTTTGTGGTTGTTTTATTGTCTTATTTTATTTAGTTTATAAGATAGTACAAGATAATGTGCAAATAATTAATAAATTAATATTGACATTGCAAATATCATTAAGTACATTATATTGTTCAATAAATAAAATGTTTATAATTATCTATTATTTATTTTTTTCTTTAGTCTAATTGAAAAAGTTTTGGATCTTATGCGTCGTCTAAAAAATATTTTGTACGCCGCGGCTGAAATACTTCTTTGTTGGCCTCATCTGTTGCTTGCCTCGCTTGTCTTGCATTTGCAGACTCGTCCAACAAAGTAACACTTTCAGTCCTTGGCATACAAATATCTATACTCAAACTTTTTTTCACCTTAAGGCCATTTTGACAGCCGGTCTATGAGACTGATCTTAGTCCCCGAGTTTCATTTTAGTTTCATCTTAGTCCGGTTTTCGAATTTAGGACAAAAATATTATACATGCTATTAGACAATCCAGTGACCTGTCAAATGAAATTCAATATGGCGACACAGGGCAAACAAATGTGATTTAATACATTGTAGACCGTGGATTTTGGTATAATTCAGTGTTTATTTTGGAGAAAGGTGCTTTTATTTTGCTTTGGTGTCTCTATACTAATAATATACAATAAAAAGTTCAGTTTTATAAAACTTTCAAGCTGGGTATATCAATTTAGGACCAACTTTTGGTTGTGTAGGTACCTATATAAGAACATTATTTTTTTGTTAGTGGTTTTTAGACTATCAAGAATTATTATTTAATATTTACGGGTAAGTACACACTGACTGAAACATAAACAATATTATAATGAAAGTGAAACTTTTATGAAATTGTTGGCATTAAAATTTCACTTGGTTGAATTGAAAGATATCACCTGCAGTATTTAACTTTTATGCTTAGGGATTTCAGGAGTGAAACACCTACTTCAAAATGCCAACAACTTGTATTGTAGTCGGTTGTGGGAGCCGTTCAAACCGAGACCAAGAAAGCTTTTTTAAGGTTCCAGCTGTTTTGAAGAACACATTTTTGGTGAACAAGAGTGAATTAAGTAAGAAGCGTGAAGAAATGTGGTTAGCAGCAATCAATGGAGATGATTTAACAGAATCAAAAATCAAATATTAGGCTGTATGTAGCAGGCATTTTGTTCAGTTATGTTCAATAACAATATTTATAAAAACTAAGAAAAGTGATATGTTCTAAATAAAAAATACTAATCAAATGAACAATATACCAAACACTAATAAAATATACTAAATTGAAGCAAAATATACTAATAAATTCGACTAAAAAGTCTTGAGCACTGTTTATGACTGAATATACAATACAAAACTAACCTATCTGTCTAAATTGTTTGCCCTGCACGGCCATATTAAATCACGTGATCTGGATTGCCTAATGGTCCATTGACAGATTAACAGTTTCAAAGTGAGTTAGGTCATCTGTATGTACTTTGTGGTTAGGTACTCTATAATACATCACAAAATATAAAATAATATTTAAAAGATAGGTGATTCAAGTGAATTTGAGAGAGACGGAAAAATCTTACGTATAACATGGGAGTAAAATGCCTTTTCCTACCTTGAATGATTACTTCATTCTCGGAAGGACAAGTAGCATTTAAATCCTTTGTTATACAAATAGCTTTTTATAAACAATACATAATTTGGAATAGGAAAGAAAATTGATCAAAGTTGCCACTGCATTATTATATTTTTCAGCTGTTTTGAAGTATAGATTATCTTGGGGTGTTGATATCCATATAAAGATGAAGGTTTCAATAATACCTGGAAATAAAGTTTTTTAATTAATTTAGATGACAATTTTGATATGTTAAATTGAATCAGTATTAAATCATAGTTTCTATTTATCTATCTATCTAAATATAAAAAATATCGTCATGTGGTTTACGCCTGTCTGCTTATTTGGTTCAGAGAAAGAGAAACTTATTGATAAGTTTTTCAACGTAAAACACAAGATCACAAAATACAGAGTGTGAGCAAGAGCATTCAAAATGCTTGCAAAGGTAAATACATACATAAATCAAATTGAAAAGTACAATAAAAATAATCTCAAGGCACCGATCTTCAAGATATAATTCGGGTGTTGCAGTTATATGACTATCATAACACATCGGAATAAAATAATTGGAAGGTGTAGTGGGCTTCATGAAGGAGCATGGATTTTAATTTACGTTGTGGATTATTTCACCCTCATATACAGCGTTGCTGAAAAATCTCGCACCAAGGGATTATCTTTGAAACGGATAAAGGGGAAAGTTATGAAATTCTAGGAGGATGAATGAGACTCTATTATGCATATTTGAGAGCAAATGTCAAATGTTTTTGAGGTCAGCGGTCAGCGTATGTATCACTTTACTACAAAATTCTAGGATTTGTAGGTGGGATGGCACATAAGTAATTATTTTATTATTATTTTCTTCAAACTTATATTTATTAATATGATTTTGTTATAATCTTCTTACATGTGTTCTTACTACTACTACCATAGATCATAATTACATACTTCAAGTATCAAAAGTGTCATATGTCACTTTCTTCTTGACATAAGGGGATTTTTAGCGTACTACAAGAAAAATGTCCTATAAAATATCGTTTTCATTTTTCTAAATTAAAGTGTACCATATATTCATTTGGGAGTAAAAAAAAATATTGAAAGGGCCATCTTAAAATATGATTACAAAAGTTCTGATTTAAAGCTTAATATTTATATTGATGGTCTTACAATTTCTAAATCTTCAGGCAGTCAACTATGGCCAGTTTTAGGTGAAATAGTAAACAATTGTGTGTGTACGCAAGCTTTCACTGTGTCAGGAGCTGATTTTTTTAAATTCAAAATCATTCACTTCTATAGAAACATTTGAAGGTGCTAGAAAAAGAGCTGAACATTCCGACTATTCAAGTACTCAAGAAAAAAATACTGGAAAAGGAAAGATTGAAAAAGAATAAAAAATATGATTACTCGTCAGATAAACCATGGAGACTATATAAGGAGACCGAACTCCATGTATTTCAATTTTTGCACAAGGTAGAGGGCGCCAGCTAAGAATAAGAACCTTCACAGCCAATCATAAAACTTTAGTTCATCAAGTTTTATTGGTTGCAGGCTCCTTTGACAGTTCGCGGTTCACGTGTAAGGAAAGTGAGGTTAGAGGTAATAAAACCAAAACATTTTTTGGATAAGAAGCAGTGTTGCCACTGCTGCCCCGTACGGGGTAGATCTACCCCTTTTAAGAAATATCTCGCCCCCACGCTCCCCTCAACAAAATCTACCCCGCTCACAACACAAAAGTTTGTTTATTGGTAATCGTATCACCAAAGGATTCATCTTTTTAGAGAAAGTTCATGGGTTTCTACTATATTTCACGAGTTTATTTTCCCGACATAATCCAACGTTGCCAAATTTAGTAGTAACATAGCAATATTGAGATAAGTATGTAAATATCAGAAAATAATAAATGGAAAACTAAAAAAAAAGAAAACCCAGGCCCAAACCCGGTTGATCAAAGTGTAACCATGTATAAAAATATCAGAAAATAAGAATTAAAAAACTAAAAAAAAACAAAAAAACCCAGTTCCTAACCGAGTTTCGAATCTACGACCTCTGAGCTGCAAGCTCAATACCCTACCAACTGCGCTAACCAGTTCACACTCGGTCTCATCGAATAGAAGGTTAAAGGCTGCTGGGACGCATGCGCACCTCAACTACTAAATTTGACGTGGTGGGTGGAATATGTCGGGAAAATAAGCTCTGGTCTATATTTCCACTTGCCCTAGGAGAGGAAGTGCGAGAATAAAGTAATAGATAGCGCAACCGGTCGAAAGATTTCGTTTTAAATTTTGATGCGCCAGCGTATGAAGAATCTTTGCGCTTCATGCGATTTTTCGTGAATTATGAAAAGTATTTGATACAAACGGGATGGGAGAAGAGACCTTTAATTTTCTTTAGCATAGGCAACTTCTTAGAATTTTTCAGTACAGGAACAAGTAGATAGGTGGCACTGCAAAATGTCAACGTCAAATTGACACCGTAAATTTTCACAGTTTTTGAATAATACAGTTCTAAGCAGGAGTTATAGCAAAATATATATTTAATAAAATAATCATAAAAATCAAACTTCTCACAAAAATATGTTTGTTCAAAGAAAGATATAGAAATGATAAATTGAATTTTTTAGTCAAAGTACCCCCCAACGAACCAGTTTTGCCCCGCTATCATGCGTTGGTATACCCCCATAAAAGAGGAGCTGTTGGCAACACTGATAAGAAGTCCTTTTTTTGTCCTCTTTTAAAAAAATAACGAAAATTTTGATCGTTTTTGTGGTAAAATAATCACCTGAATGTATTATACGAATATCTACTATCATGCTTCTTTGTTATGGAATTTAAGAACAAATTTAAAGGTCCAGCACAGTTACAATAAGTAAAACTTCGAGTAAAACAGGTATTTGAAAGAGAAATTTGAAGAATAAAGAAGACACCCTACGTGAAAGTAAGTTTATTCTAGAACCAAGTTCACCCCAATTATGAAATATAAATTCAAGTTGAATTAAGAAATACCTATGTTCACATTATGTATAAAGTTTTTTCAGATTCTGGCTTCCTACATAGTAAAATATTAACTAACAAAAATATGAAAAAACGAAGAAGGAGAAACCAATTAAAATGCTTGGAGGCGGTGTATCATTTCAAATGTACTATATTGAATGGCCTTCAAATAATTTAGAATTGGAGCATCATATTTTGCAACTAGAAAAAATAGTTTGAAAACACAGAAGGTAGGTATGTATTGATAAATGTCACTAGCCATAAGCTCTAAACACAAATTTGGTCCTATTATTAAGAAATAATAAAACAATTACATAATTGATACTATCTAATATTTTAGGTTTTTTTTTCATGAACTTAACGAAAATATGAATGTTTCCAAACTGGTCAAGCCTTTAGAAGAAGAAATTATGAAAATGTTAAATACCTATACAGATTTTCATGAGAAGTACCTACCTAATCAACTACACACCATGTAACTTCTTTCACCCAAAAATAAAGTGTACAATCTGTATTTTGCCTCTTACTTGAAATCTACCTATTTTATGGCCTGTTATACTTATCTCACCTACTATGAGTTGGTAATAAGTTTACTGTTAAAGTTAAAATAAGGTAATTAGGAAACTTGATAGATTTACCTTGATTTATAGGATTACAAAAGAATACATAGATAATATATTTTGATACCAGATTGATTTTGGAGAAAATGCTCAACTATACATCCACTATTGAACCTGACATCAAATTACAAACCTCTAGTCTAGATTATGAAGAAAACAGTGTTGCTATTTTTCTAGGCATTACTGAAGCATTTTAAGGTGTTTGGAACTGTGGTATGTCCTACAAACTATATGAAATAAATATTTAAGACTACTTTAGTGATAGAGCATCACAAGTAAAAGTGCCAAACCTTTATACGTTAACAAGGACTTCTGTAGGGCTCCTTGCTGTCCTATAATTTACTCTACAATCTATATGTGCTGGTACAACTACATTTTGCAATAGTGGTTTAACATGTGGAAGTTGATGCCTGCACAGGTTTTCAATATAAGATATATTTAAATAATTTCCATCACTCAAGAAAATAATTGTTTCAAGTAGGAACTTTATTTTAACAATACAAAAGTTTGATTCCTAAAAGCAAACACAGTGGAAAGTCACCAATTATTGTGAAATACGAGTACATGAGTACACAAAATATATATCTGTTGCTATTCATTAACTCAGATGCACAAAACATTCACTACACTATTTTCATGATATTGATGCTTTTCCATAATTGCCCAGACTTGAATTACTTGGCTGTAGATTGGTAAGAAATAAGTGTCATCGATTAGTTTCAATGCCCTATGGTTTCATTAATCCCTATTGGTAAAGTGCACCAATAATTGCAAACATAATTTTGTTCTATTTCTTGAATATACCTATTTGTTTGAATTCATGTTCTCACCTCATTTATATTTTCATTTCCTATTTTTATCTGAACATCAAGGCATACTAGTACTTCCATCAAATCAGTTTCATAACTCAGTTCTTATCAACCTCTAGTTTTTCTTCAAATCATTGTTCACCTTTCTTTTTCCTGATCTTTTATAATATACTTGTATAGAACAGAATAATAATAAAATCAGCAAAAGTGAAGTATTTTGTGTGCAATTGTGCTTTTTCTATACTTCTCACAAGTGGGGTATAATTATAATTTTGATTCAAGATAATAATTATCTCCTACTTTATTTATCTGAATATTTTTTATTACTGAAAAAACTTTAGTTTTCTTAGTAATGTTTGTAACGTTAATTTTATTCACTCTCCTTATATTTAAATATTTATTAAATTATCTTATGGGTGGCGAGTAGCCAGTCCTTTCTCATGCCCAGCGCTGAGAAATGTATCGAGTTTAACTTTATCTATAGTCGATGAAAGACAAAGTTTATTTGCGGGTCAAATCGATACCGTCTATAGTAAAAATAGTCACTTCGGTTTACTATAAATTATTTTTAACACAAATGAATGAAGAATCCACTTACGGAATTTAAATTACATTTCCATTCCAAACAAAGGTGTATGATACAGATATGCGACGTATGTGCATTATCATTCACATGATTTCATGTTTTATATTTAAACAGAATCAAGCAGAGATTTTGTCTTTCTGTGACAAAATGTTAAATTAACAACTTGAAATTTATTTGGTGAGAGTTTCACCTAAACTTTTTTTTCTAAGTGCATTCATGTGAATGGTAAGTAGTTTCGCTTAAATTCATATGTTACATATTTAACTTTGCTTTTCTCAATATATAGTAGCTTTTCTTATTATTTTCTCTAGCGTTCCAGTACCAGATATATCGATAACGTTTTTTTTATATTTTTTTTGTGTTTTTTTTATCTTGTTGAAGACACTTGATATACCTTTTAATATATTTACCGGCATTAACAATACATTTTTATTGCTTTCCTTCATTATTTTTTTTATAGTAAAATACAGGATGTTGTTTTTTTTTTGTTTTATGAACCACGTTTTTAAATATTCATTTTTCAATCTGTACATTATATAACAACCAGCACCATTTCCATTTTAATCTCCAGATATCCTGCATTTTACTATGTTCATTTAACATATATCTGATTCAAGTGTTCTTTCTAGCACTTTCTTCGTACCTAAAGTTATATATATCTTTATATATATAACCACTACTTCTTCTACTATTACTACTACTACAACTATTACTACCACAACAACTACTACTAATATGTTCTGGCAATAAACCTCCATAAGACACCGGACCTCCGAAAGACACCGGACCTCCAAAGACCCGGACCAAAAGACGCCAGACTTGAAGTCAGAAGAAGACAGGAAAGTACCGTCACTATTAACAATTAACAATTGTTGAAACCAGAGTACTCGAACTGTGATATATTTTTTTTTAAAAGTCATTATACAACTTGTAAATTTAACAACGTAGTTCATATTCCTTCCCTTCCAACATTTCCAGGTTTGTTGATAGAGAGTGGTGAGGTGAAGAACTAGTCGACTAATATTATTCAGGGTGGCGCCCACTTACCTTTGTTGATTAACTTTCATTACATTTCTTAACTTGATTTATTAACTTCTTAAATTCATTTCGTTTCTTAACTTCATTTATTATCTTATTAACTTCAATATAACTTCAATAACTTAAATAAAGTAGGATTACCCGCGAACCGGTAAGACTACTCCCTGAATTGATATTAGTTTGGTCTCCGAATTCACACCTGAGGTGCTCTCCACATTGAGTCGCCGTTGCAATTTATCTTGCCTTATTATTTTAAATAAATAATAGGTAACATGTTTACTATCGGACTACTGTCATCTATAAAAAGTAAGGTTATTGTAGTTTCTGTCAGAAATGGGTTCTTAAGGTACAATGCGCACGCTGCGGTCAAAAACCAAACTACTTAGAAAGACGATTTTGAGGCCATTTTTGTCAATTTTCCCGTATGAGTGAGTTCTCCTTATCTAGTCTCCATGAGATAAACAATCAGTTGAATTAACTCCTCCACCAACACCAAAAAGCAATGAAGGAACTCTCTTTAATTCCCAACAGTTGGTAAATATTTGTCCATCTTCTAGTTCCAACCTGAATAATGAGAAAGTGAGATCTAGCTCTAAACGTCTCGAAGAAGAGAAAATCGAGATAATAGAGAATGAAATTATAATAATTGCATCTGGTGACCCTCCACACTTCACAGAAAATGACGAGTTATTAACAGCTCGGGTTGATGATAAGTCAGAAGAAGCATTAACATACCCCAGCGTTAGGAGGAATCTGTCAAAAACCACTATCCTGCTGATATATTAGGTAAACATTTAAGAGTTCATTTTATTTCTTTTTTGTATTAGATATGTTGAGATTCCATTTTTTTTACAAAACTATTTTTTGAATGTTCCATCTTCCATGGTTCTCATGGGGAGCAGTTAGTCAAAACAGCTTGTGAAGTGTATATCGTTTGTATACATATATATTTTTATTAAAAGGATCAGGACTTTGTGTGCTTAAGTCAGTACAAATTACATGCAACCATAGAGGGGGAGTCAGCAAGTACACTGACAGAGCAAACAAGGTCAATTTGTTATTATAGATAAATTAGCTCCAATGTTAAAATGTCATATACCTGGAAAAGTTATTGTCACTTTGACATTGATAAAAAAAGGTGCATCCTCTTACACAATGACAATGAGTCGCAAGTTCGGTTACTTATAATCTGTCTGTCAGATTTTTGAATTTTAAACATATAGTGCTTTTATTTTGAATCGGTGTGGTAATTATTTAACTTTGTTGATATAAAAACCCAAAAGATGAATCGTTTTGGTGAAGTTTCGACTGAGCACAAATATCTAGAAATCTATACCGCAATCTACAAAAAACACAAAAGCTTCAATCTGGAGACTTATGGAGTTTTGTTAAGTTCGAAAGTATGAATTGTCCGAAATAATTCCATTAAACGAAGTAGCAAATATATGAAAGGATTAGGCCTATAATATGTAAAAGAAAAATTGAGATGATTATAAAGAATATGCGGTTAAATCAATTTGGAATTGGACTGCGAAGATGGTACAAGAAAAATATTTTTGTGAGTACAATATTAAATTTAATCCTTTTCTCGACATAACTTTCAAAGAAGCTCGACATGCGAGAAATAGTAAACGGAAAGAATTACAAGCTATTCCAGTTAAAAGGAAGGTATGTTCTGTAGCATTGGACAAGAAAGATATACCGTCAAACGGGGGGAAATCGATCGGCAGGGGTGAAGTCGATCAAACCGGGATTTCCACTTGTTTTTGAGTATATGGCAACAACACATCACAAATCAGCTGATTTTTATTAACGGTCGTGTGGCCAGCAGACAAACAAACATTATACTGGTGAAATAGGGTGAGTTTTCCAGAAATAATTAAATAGTAGGAAGCAAAATTTATCAATCAGTAAAATATGCGAAATCAAACATCTGCACAGCCGAACCTGTAAAAACTAGGCCCGTCCTAGACCCTCTAGGTTATAGAAATATCATCAAGGAAATGTGTGCCCAATCTGATATGCTAATATATTTTTTGTGTGGTTTCAATTGGAATTTTTGTGTGCCGAATCAAAACAACGGGGTGGAGTGGATCACTTGATTTTCGCTGTATTTTGTCAGTTTTTGAGGTTATGTTCAAAGAAATTTGTTTTTGTTCGATTTTCTCATGTAAATTTCGTTTACTAGGGCAGTGGCGTAACGTATTTTTTTTAATTTGTTTAATTATTCTTATAGATGCCACGAAAATATGTAAAAAGATTGGGTGCCTATGGCAAAAGGAACTACGACCGCGCGTTCTTAGAGAGAGCGCTGGAAGCAGTGCGCAAGGGAAGATTAAGCATGCGAAAAGCGTCAGAAATGTTTGCAGTGCCATATACGACTCTAAACAATAGCTTTCACGGGAAACATCCGTTAATATATGGTGGTCAACCTGCTCTTGACGAACAGTCTGAAACTTTATTAGTGAATGCTTTGCAAACCTGTGCTGAGTGGGGTTTTCCATTGAAGCCTATTGATATAAGACGAATCACGCAGCAATATTTAAATAAACGCGGCCTCACTGAAAAGCGATTTAATAATAATATGCCAGAAGGCTGGTTTAATGGCCTGATGAAGAGACATCCTCGGCTTACAATCAAGCTTGCAGAAAATACAAAGTGTGTGAGAGATGCTGTAACATACGAGATTATTGAGGATTATTTCCGAAATGTGTCGAAAATAATTGAGGATATCCCAGCACAAAACATCGTGAACTACGATGAAACGAACTTCGTTGACGATCCCGGGGCTGTTATAGTGGTGATGAAGAAGGGAAGCAAACACGCCTACAGGACACTTGACACTACCAAGAGCAGCACAACAGTTATGTTCGCAATAGCTGCTGATGGAACTCGTCTCCCTTCGTATACGGTTTACAAAGCTAAACATCTTTATGAAGGCTGGAAGGAGGGCGGATTACCAGGAGCAATGTACAACCGGTCTCCAAAGGGATGGTTTGATTCTGAATTGTTCGACGATTGGTTCAGGAGCGTAGCACTTCCATTTTTCCGAAAATTAGACGGGACCAAGCTGCTTATTGGAGATAACTTGCAAAGTCATATCACAGTCAGTGTTATTGAAGAATGTGAGAATAACGACATTAAGTTTGTCTTACTCCCCCCCAATTCAACCCACATGCTTCAGCCACTGGACGTGGCTTATTTTCGCCCTCTGAAACTGAAGAATAGGGGGGTTTTACCGAAAACTGTTTTTCCCAGAATGTTGAAATCCGCAGTTGAGGGGCTTGGGGATCGTGAAATGAACAATATCTTAGCTGGATTTAAAGCATGCGGCCTAGTTCCCTTCAATCCAGTTGCTGTTCTTGCGAAGATAGCAAGAAAAGAGCCTACTACACCGGAGGAAAGAAACAGAGCAGAAACCTCAATGACATCAGCGCTTGTAGATTATTTACACCAGCTCAAGACTGGGCCAAGTGATGCCCCCAAGCGAGGGAAGAGATTGAATATAGCCGCTGGCAAAAGCATTGGCACAGAGGATTTACAAGAAGAAAACCCGAGAAGTTGCAAGCAATCCAAAACGCACAAGAGACAAATAAGCGATAGCGAAGATGGAGATAACTTACAGACATTGGAGCGGGAGGGACAGAATGTCAACATAGATGATTATGAAATTGGAGAAAGTTCTGCTGAACCAGAAGACATTCCTGACTCATCCGGCGGCTGTGATACAGGAGACTTTATAATCACCAAATATGAAACTAATAAGAGAGATCGATTTTATATCGCTAAAATTATTGAAATGTCAGAGACTGAATTAGTTGTAAGTACACTGCGTAAGCATGCTTCCAACAAATCTGCGTTCTTCAGTTTTCCGAATATTCCGGATGAGTCTGTCATAAACAGGGAACAGATTGTCCGACGTGTTATTTTGAAGTCTCTGAAGCGAGGCAAATTTTATTTCTCGCTTGGAGAAGAACTGGAAACGCTCCAATAAGGAATTTTTATGCGTTCTATTGTTTTTTTTTTAATTTTGCTTCTTAGTTTAATTTTTTATGTTTTTCTATTTTTAAGTTTAATTTATCCATGAAAGGTTTGTTTTCTAGAAATCAACGGCTGTGCCAAAGAATAAACGTTTATTTTTTCTCAATATTTTTATTGAAAATTTTTTTCTGAAAATGTCGTTTAATATATATATTTTATTTTTCAATGATCGACTACACCCCCAAACAGCTCTGAAGTGGGAAATATGCATTTTAAAAGCGGTGATCGACTTCACCCCGAACCATGGGGTGAAGTCGATCACCCTTTGATTGGAAATAAAAAAAAAATTACTCCATCTACGACCATTTTCTGGGAACCAATCGACAACCTAAGCATCAAGGATGTTATATTTTTAATTGCATCAAAATACAATCATTAGTTTTCCAGTTATCTCAAAAAAACGCATTTTTTGATCGACTTCACCCCGTTTGACGGTACTGAAAATGGCGAAATTGTGGAATGCAGAAGAGCCAGAAGGACTACAAAAAATATTTTTTCATATAGCTTCTTATGAATTAGCTTGGAGGGGAGGAGGAGCTGCAAACTGTAAAATATACCATTTTAAAGAAGAAAAAAACCACGATGGAATTCCAATAAATAGATTTAAATATAATTCAATATTTTCGAAGACGGCACAAGGTGGATCGAAAAAATTGACCGACAGGTTAGTAAAAAATGAAATGGATGAAAGTATTTGTCCCGTTAGATTATCAAAATTACTCTTACAAAAAAGAAATGAACACATAACATCTGATCGACTTTTTTTTAACTCTAAACCCCTATTGGAAAAACACAAATTCTAAAGGTTGGTATAAAAATGTTCCGCTAGGTATCAATATTATTTCTACTTGGACCAAAAATTCTGCCACTAAAATTAGACTCGACATCACAAATAATAAAATTACCAATCATTCAAATCGCGCTAGTACAGTGTCTCAATTAGCAAAAGCAGGAGTAAGTCAACAACAGCTTATAAAGATAACGGGACACTCATCATCTTCTTTAATTAAACCCTATCTTCAAATTGACCATGAACATCATGAGAATCTCATTAGTTCCTTACGATCCTCGAGTTCGAGATATACAAAATGAATATTCCACATGTGTGAATACCGCAGAAGAAAATTTTCAAATCAGTACACCAAAGCAAACAATTTATAAAAGTTGTGTATTTAATAATTGTACTTTCGAATAATCGAATTTTATTGCATTAATAATAGTTATTTATGTATCAAGGGCGTAAAACAGGCGTTTATGGACCGTAACGTGTAAGTAAGAGCCCGAGCCGCAAGGCAAGGGCTATTAACACCTAAGGTCCATAAACGCTGTTCACGCCTGAAATACATACAATATTTTATGCACGACCGTTTTAATAGTCATTTATTAATAAATATACAAAATTTTATGCACGACAGTATTAATGATAGTTTATTAATAAATATGTTTTAGTTTCTATTTTTCACCTTTTGTGAGTAGGTTATTATAAATGTTTCAAGTTGGTTAAATTTTATACCTCGATATTGTTATAACTCACCCTGGATAACAATCTACCAAATTATTTGTATAGTTAAATAAAAATAAGTCTCTTCTCTTTTTTCGAATCCACCAACCATTTACGCAAATAAAAAATATCTCCCACTCCACAAAAAGCTTGAAGATACCGGCTTTGACCTCCAACAATTTCACAAAACACTCCCTATCACTTATAATAACCCACCATGGATCATTAATATCCCTTCTATAAACACTTCCTTACAAATATTTCCTCAAGACTGTACCAACCCTGTAACGATCCAATCCCATTTCCTAAGAATACTGAATGATTATCAACAACATCACATAATGTACACAGATGCAACCAAATCCACAAGAGGCGTCGGAGCAGCAGTTATTTCCGGTAACTTAAAATATAACCTACGGCTACCAGATATCAGCAGCATATTCACTGGAGAACTTTCCGCTATACTACATTCCTTAAAATTGCCTGTGCCCAACAATAAAAACATTTTGGTTATTACCGACTCTCTAAGTGCCGTGCAAAGTTTAAAATCCGTCTACTCAAACCACGAAGTCATTCTAAGAATCAAGAACCAACTTTCCAAACTTCAGTCCGATAATAAGAATATATGCTTCTTATGGGTACCATCACACACCGGTATAAAGGGTAACGAAGACGCCGATATATCAGCTCAAGAATCAGTCAGCAACAGTCATACCCCAAAATTGGAGCTGATACCACACCAAGACCACAAAGCAACTGTCGGGAGCTTTGTTGTAGATAAGTGGCAACATAAATGGAACCTTCAGAACCATAACAAAATGCATGAAGTAGTGACAAATGTGAGAGGAACCCCCTCCCTACCGACTACAAGAGCTGAACAAATTAAAGCTACCCGATTAAGGATTGGACACACAGCCTTAACGCACAAATTTCTACTAAATAAAAAAGACCCACCTCAATGTTCCCAATGTAATGAAAATATGTCCATTAAACACATTATCCTAGAATGTCCCCAGTTTGCAATCCAACGAAGACAGCATAAGATCCCCAACTCCTTACAGTTAGCTCTCGGAGACCAAATTAACGATTCCTTGAAATTCTTCAAAGCCATCAACATGTACAATTTATAATCATAATGTAACTGATATATGTAACTGTAAATGTAACTAGTATATGTACTGAACTGCCAATAACCCTAGTGGTTGGCGCAGTATGTAAAATAAAAAAAATAAGTCTTATTGAAACTAATGAGATGATAAAACAATAATCTATATACCTATACGCGTTACCATAGCAACCAAGTTAATAGGACAAGAATAGGTAGACGCCATTTTTATTTACAGTCGACTTCACGTATCACGTATCCGGACCACCGGAAATTTTTAAAGCAGCAGAAGATGCAAAATTAAGTTTACTACCCGCCAATTTTCAAGAGAATATACGATAAGGTCTACGATGAATTTGTTAGCTGGTGCAAATTGAAGAATGTTATAGATAGTAACAATACAGAAAATGTATTTCTTGCATTTTTTCTGGAAAAGTCCAAATGCCGTAAGCCGTCGTCTCTATGGTCATATTATTCGATGTTAAAAGCAATTGTAAATTTGCACAATAATATAAACATCGTTAGATATTCAAGATCGACAACATTCTTAAAACGGAAATCAGACGGTTATAAACCAAAAAAATCAAAAATTCTAACCAGGGAAGAAATGGAATTATTTTTAGTAGATGCTCCAGATAATTTATACTTATCTTATGATGAAAGTAAGTTAATTGTTTTCATTTTTTTATTTTAGACTATTATGTTAATATGATTATTTATTGTAGGTTGCACTAATTTTTGGTATTTGTAGAGCATGTCGTCGAGAGGAATTAGCTAATATTTTAATAGACGATATTCAAGATTTAGGAACAACGTTATTGGTAACCATACGAGCATTTAAAACTAAAATTGACCGCATTTTCAGTGTGATTGACAAAGAGCAGGAATCACCAAGTTATCTCGACAGTAG
The DNA here is from genome assembly GCA_910591675.1 of Galerucella calmariensis. Taxonomy (NCBI): domain Eukaryota; kingdom Metazoa; phylum Arthropoda; class Insecta; order Coleoptera; family Chrysomelidae; genus Galerucella; species Galerucella calmariensis. The sequence continues at coordinate 208 of CAJUYG010004741.1, read as the reverse complement.
AGATATAATGACAGTGCAAATGTGCACAGGTGAATGACCGGTCAAGGTCAGGTGAATGACCGGTCAAGGTTACAGAGATATAATGACAGTGCAAATGTGCACAGGTGAATGACCGGTCAAGGTTACAGAGCAAGTATACCTACATGTATAGACATGTATAAAATTTGATAAAAAATTTGATTTATGTCTCGGAATAGTGAATTAATTA
>CAJUYG010004740.1:0-15800 GCA_910591675.1 Galerucella calmariensis | reverse complement strand
CGAAATCATGCGCAATCATGCGAAATCATGCGCAATCACGCGAAATCATGCGCAATCACGCGAAATTTCGCGAAATTACACTATTAGCGAAATACTGTCACATCTTTGGCATAGTGGTTCACCCCTCGATGAAAACATCAGAAGAAAATATACCGGACAAACAATTTTATTAATATATTCAATGACAGCTGAGCTCTGATTGAAGCTATCAGTAGTCCAACGACAGACCTAGGCCGTTAAGCACAACCCATACGAGTGAATGAATGACCCAAATCTTACCAGGATCCAACATTTGGAGAAAATAATCAGAAAATCGAGCAACAAGATAATAAAGCCCGACATAACATTCTTTAAAATGGCGCAGGAAGACTCAGCAAATAATGGTCATAAGGAGACTGAGCAAGGTGAGATTTGCTTGTCGGCATTATAAGTGTCCTGAAAATACTACTAAAGCAACAATGGACTCAAATTTTGTCATACAGGAAGGAGAAGAAATTCTAGGTACCCAAAGATTGGACATCACGCTGAGCAGTCTAAGCTCTAAATGCACATTAATACTTACCGTATTAAATAGGGAACTTATGGGCCCAGATAGCACTAGGGAATAGGTATACCCAAGAAAACCAGGAGGCAACTATAGCAATGTACAAGAAATTACAACCTCTGTATTCCAAGTGGAGGTATAGGTACGCACATCTTTATGACAGAAAGTCAGGTGGCGTTAAAGGTAATTTAGAGCCAGAAAGTAACGTTTATACTCTATAAAAAACTGAAGACGTTGGCCGAACGGAATAACAACAGGCTAAATTGGGCACCAGGGTATCAAAAACAATCAAATTTCGTGTACGGAAAGTGTAAATTTACATAACCTAGATTGAAAATATTTATGTTTGGTATGTCATTAATTTGAATAATAAATGATATAAGGAGCAATTCTATAAGCAAATGTTAAATTTTAACGCACAGTTAAAAATAAGACAATCTGCTAACCTATTTTTGCAAGTCTGTATATTCGGTATATTCTTTGCATAGAACAATTAGAACTGCATAGATAAGGTATATTCTTTGCTTCTCAAATGTCACAAGTGACAAGACCATACGATTATGCGGTGTTGCCGGCTGCCAAATTCTTCGTGTACGAACGTTTATTCGACTGGTGTTGAAAAATACACATTTAGCACCGTATACGAAAAACTTCATGTGGAAATAACCGTACACGCATAATATTCGTGTGAACTCGAAAATCACATCACAGGCACTGAAATAGTATTTAACTAATATCAAAAAGATGTCTATTTTCGGAATTTAAATCCCTAGAGCTTGGCAACGAAAATTTCCACTATTTCCATTATCCCGTCTTTCGTTTTGCTAGAAAAAAATCTCCATTATTGTACAATGGTTAAGTTTAAAAATGAAAGCGAATTTAAAATAAAATTGGCCTCAGGTGAACCTATTCCGTTCAGATATTCGAATCCGGTTACTCTCCGTGTCGCGGCAGTAGAGAATGAATTTCCTTTAAATAATAATATACCCTTCAAATTTTGTTTTTCCTTCTTGAATTAGCGAACGCCTTATAGGCGCCAGCAGAATGCGGATGCTGCAAGGAATATTAATATTTATTTCTTCCAAGAAAATTAATTTACTTTCTCCCTTCTTACAGACCAGCCAAAGGTCGACAATCATGATCAATTGATATTAATTTTTGAGTCTACGCGAATCCGCACGAAAATAACTTACGTTCTAAAAACAGCTATTAACAAGAAACATCTTAACTTCGTTTTTGAAGTAATAGTTAGAAACAATTTTATTCAAATAACATGGCAAGAAGTTATATACGGGTAGCGAAATGCAATTGTAATATGATGACCACTTTTCCGCACTCTTTTTAGTGTGGAGAGAGTCACTCTTCCACAATAGTGCGGAAAAAGAGTTTGTTGAGTCTTTGAGGATACTGACATTGGAATTATATGATAGTAGTTTGTGCAACTAGTGTGGATATGATGGCCATATCGCACGAGAACGAAGTTTGGGTACGACGCCCTAGGCGGAGAGCTCAATCATTCCAGTGCGACATGTACAATCCACACAAGTAGAACAGTATATCTTTTCAACGACCCACTTAAGAAGAAATCTAGAAAATAAACATTATAATAAACTGTAATATACGTACAGTTCTTGAATGTACAATTTGTATAATGCTACGGTTTCCCTTTTTAAATATGCGATGCTGTTATGAGTAGATGTCGCCAGTCGGACTCCCGCTCGAAGGGTACCGTACTATTATCTATAATAATGAATATTCTGCTAATTATCCCAAGCGTTTACCTGATGTCGTTATCAATATCGAGCAGAATAATTATTAAAAAATAAAATTAACAATTAAAAAAAAGTTCTTCGCGGGGATTGAACCTTGGTCTACCGCGTGAGAGTCTGGTATGTTTACCATAGATAAAAAAATACTTATAGATAGGAAACTGACCCTGTGGCGCCCTCTATTTGTACGGGTAGCGCCACCTTGAGAGTCCCGTCAGTACCTCTAACACAAATCAGATGGTTGTGTACTTCGCTAACAGCCGGAAAAAAAGATTCCTGTAATTTTACGGTTTTTGGTGGCACATTCAAAATTACTGTAATTTCACTTTTATTGTAAAATGACATTCATGGTCAATCTTTTTAATTTCACTTGAAGTTACACAACATTAGATTGATATTACAATAATAACAATCAAATAGTCTAGTGAAGTTAAATGAAATATCAAAAAATGGACCATAATAATGCCTGGAGGGGGAAAAGGTTAGGTTCATGTTAGGTTAGGATGTCAGCGCTGTTATATGTGGAAGAATCTGCAACTACCACTGACGGCGTTACAGTTTCCATTGAATTAGTAATTTTGGTACTGACGGGACTCTCTATGTGGCAGCACCCTCGCGCAACCTGATGTTTACCACTCGACCACCGAGGAATATACCAATTGACAATCTATAACGTCAGACGTATTACATAATTTTATAAAATTTGACGTCCATCTATCCTTAAATACCCATTTTATTCTATTTTTAGTATTTGTTGTTAATTTACGGATTATTTTATTTAGGTTTATTTTTGTAAATGAATATTCTTGATCCAGCGCTTCTAGAAGAGACTTTTTTTTAATAAAAAAAAACGTATGTTTCAATACTTTTGTTAATGGTTCTGTTAGTAGAATTTCTGGAATGCAAGTTATAGTAAAGAAAAAAGTGATGAAACATGATTACAAATATCTAATCAACACAAAAATTCCATTAATTGCTTAATATCCAGTGAAAACAAATAGTGTAGAACATAAAAAGTCACGGTTGAAATGGAATCTCCCATACACGGAAAGGTCTATAAAAAGAAAAAAAGGCGGTTATATATTTGACCCATTTCTTCTGTTTCCTTTGTTCTATTGCAACTTCATTCCAGGTGAGAAGGTATGTAATTATTTTCTTTTTATTGTATATAAAACAACATTTCTCAGTCAATAGGGAATTATAAGATTGGTAGCCGGAGACATCTCCAGAAGATTAACAGACATTAATGGGACAATACAACAAAATTAATGAACCCATGTTCCCATGCTCTAAATGTTAAGTGTAATTGGAAGAATATTTTTTCCAAGGTTTTGAAAAATATCCAAACTCAGTTGTATAGCATACAGGGTGTACGTACTTCTATGGGAAATATACTTACTGAATAATATGTATGTATGTAATATGTGTGTATGTGGGGTGATATTCACTAAGACCTAAAAAATCCATTGGGCCACCTCACTTTCATTTAGTGCCTGAGGAAAGTGTCAAAGACTAGTTGCTGCTTTGGTCCTGTTTGCAAGTTTCAACTTAGGTGAATGTCCCTCTTATCCAAATAATTCCTTGGTGCAGTGTCCTAGAATTCTGAATTGCACGTATGTGGATGGATGCTTCTCCTACCATGCCACTATTTGGAGCTTTTAAGGTGCCCATTAAGGCAACAATATCCCGTTAGGTTCCCTGTTAAAACTCCTAGAATAGATATACGTTTACTTTCATGCATCCAATTTTTCTAAGCCGGCTGTAATCACCCAGCAGAATCTTCTATTGTCCAAGTCCTAATAGATGTTTCCAACAATCCATCGGAGATGATCCCGCAAAAGGGTTCCGGCCCCAAAAGGGGTGTTTCAGTCCCCAGTGATGTGAGGTTGAGAATCACTCCCATGGATGCCGTTGTACCATGTTCTCTTCGTTCCATTAATGCATATAGAAGCCAGTATTTGAATTTATGGGGAGGTTTTCTCTCGTCTTCAATAGACTAGTTCTACTACTACACGCAATAGTGCCTCCGTAAGTGATTAATGATCCCACTTTGGCAGTGTACTATACATACAACTCAGGATTTTTGGGCTACAGCCCCAATTTCTCCCTTCCAGATTCCTGCACACTATTATACTCGACGATATTTGATTATCAACAGTAATTACACAAGGGGTGGTAATTTTTAATAATTTTAACTAGATGCACGAATCTTTGTTGCTATGGAAATCTCACGAGTGGACGAAGTCCACGAGTGGGATTTCCCCATAGCAACAAAGACGAGTGCTAATCTAGTTTAAATTATTTATAAAAAATTATTACCACGAATGTAATTCGGCGTGATTATTTTTTAAACTATGCAGCAAAATGCAAATATGTAAGTATCTTTACCTACGACCCCCCCTGTAATCAGTCAATAACACACAGTCGGTATCAATGTAATGACAGCTATTACGCACTGTAAAAAAAACGCACAGCTGTAAAGTAAATCGCACGGCTTCCCTAGCAACATCTTAGCAACTGTCAATAGACGTCTCCATTTCATTCAAAATTCACTATTTGAAAACATTAGATATGGCCACGTTTAACTATGAAAAGCCCAAAGGGCTATGTATATGTATTGATTATAATTGAAAAATTGACTTTCGATTATCAACAATATATTAATAATGATTAAACGTTAGTTCTTTAATGTGCTTCTTTCATTGGTAATAAAGTAATAGAGATGGAGTTTACCAAGCACCTCTAATTATGTAACTGTTATTTCTTATGCTTCTTATAAAAAATACAAGTAGAAGTAGGTCGTAGGTAAAGTATAGTACGTAACTCGTGTTGTAGAGCATTTTACGCACTCACTCACTTTTCCATTCGTGCATAAAATGCTCCTTATCACACACGTTACGTAATATACTATCACCTACGACCCCCCTGTAATCAATCAATAACACACAGTCGGTATCAATGTAATAACGTCTATTACGCACTGTAAAAAAAACGCACAGCTGTAAAGTAAATCGCACGGCTTCCCTAGCATCATCTTATCAACTGTCAATAGACGTCTCCATTTGATTCAAAATTCATTATTTGAAAACATTAGATATGGCCACGTTTAACTATGAAAAGCCCAAAGGGCTATGTATATGTATTGATTATAATTGAAAAATGGACTTTAGATTATCAACAATATATTAATAATGATTAAACGTTAGTATTATAACTTAATATTAAATATGAGGAAGAAAGATCATACAGATATCTTGGTCATTAAAGCTTGATGTCCAATTGAATGTTTGAATTGTTTTTCATTGTTTTCTACACAAATACGTAATCTAGCACGCTTTGACATATCTGTTGCTTAAATTTCAGCTGTTGATATACTATTTATAGCGATTCTAATGCGCTGTTGCATGTCGTCTCGCGTGGTTGGTGTCCTTCAATCTTCCCCACAGATAAAAGTCCAGACATGTTAAGTCTGGAGATCTAGCTGGCCCTGAAAATATACTTACCCTTCCAATCCACACATTGGGATAGCTTACATTGAAATAATCTCTAACACGTCTGGAAAAGTGCGCAGGACACCCGTCATGCTGTAATATTATACCTCATGTTTGTAAGGAAATATACCAAACATTAGGACGCCATCTACCTTGAAGCTGCACTTCCTCTACGCAGTGCGGATTTTCTTCAGACCAATAATGCTTATTATGCAGATTAACACCACACGCACTATTAAGCGTAGCCTCGTCTGCCCACAAAATTTTTGACATGATATGCGGTTGTTCTTCTAGCAGATTTAGCAAGTGCCGTAACCTGAGATTGAAGCAGCATTTAAATGGACATTAAGTCTTAATGATCGAAATTTATGTATGATCTTTCTTTTACATATTTAATCTTAACTTATAATACAGAGTGAGTCAATACTATACTTACTCATGTTTATGCGTTTTTATTTATATCTCGAGTTCGACAAAAGCTATCATCATGCGGCTTGCGCCATTTTGTTGAGAATTTAATCCAGTTCCATTATAATGCACAATAATTAGGTGTTTCCATTGAATATTTTTTAAGAAAACAAATTTTAATTTTTTTCATTCTACCTATGACAACTAAAAGTAAGTGCCATTGTTTTATAGTAAATGTGATTAATTCATCTACACTCTTTCTATTGACTCCAATTTCGTTTTGATTCAAACCAAAGTTATAGGTATTTATCCAAAAACACTTTCCCACTCCCCCCCCTTATTTGGAAAAATAGAATAAAAAGTACTTGAACAAATTTGTGCGAAATTTAGGCCTTTTTCTAGTTCAACACTGAGTATAATTGAGCATATTTCACAAAAAACTGGTTTTTTACATTCCCGCAACGCGTACTTCCCATTTCTCGCCCCCAAACGCTTTCTCCTACTCTATCTTTTCCAGTGGCGGCTCGTGAACTTTTTAAGAGAGGAGACTGGACAGTGGACATAAAAATGTACTCTATTTAGCCAATCAGTTCAACCTTTGCGCAGCGATCGTACCTGCAGCTACTTCAGTGACAAAATTAATTGTTGCCCAGCAACAGCCAACGTGGAGGTATAGGTTTCTCTTGCCAAAAATTTTTTTTTGTTCACATAATTCATTGTGCAATGCTATTTTATGAAAAAAATTATATTTCAGAGCTAAGTTTTCTAAAAGTGTATGGGAAAACTCTTTCGTAAAAACATTCGAATCAGCTTTTATTCGTTAAGTCGTAAAACCTTGTAAAATTCATGTAAATCGGAAAATCCAATCTCAATTTGACCTTTAATAGTATCTAAAATTTCCCAGAAAAGTTGTTTATAATGGGATTTCTTGTCTACCAAATTATATGGTTTCCTCCTTTTCGCTGGAGGAGCCTCATCAGTTGGAAAATTTTCGAAAAAAATATTAAAATGAAATTCTGTATTACGGAAACTTGAAATTTTATCAATGAGATGCTTCAAACGCCCCCTTTAATAAATTATATCAGTGAATTTATGTTGTAAAATTTGAAAAATAACATCAGTTTATTCAAATATTAATTAAAGTATCCAAAAAAAAAACTTAATTATTCCCGCTAATCGTCTAAAATTCTAAAACAAAACAAGTACGCACGAACCCACGCTCGTATTCTGTATTCCGTAGTTCGTATTGGTTCGTATATCATCGCAACTGATGGAAGCTAAGCATCCAGAGAGTGTTGCCATTTGCGCTTTTTTCACGGTATTAGCAATAGGACTGGTAGAAAAAACGGCAACTGTGTTGAGCACCACGTGTTTTCGAGAGTAATGTATGTGAAGTCTTGCCTCAGGGCACTGTTGTCAGATTCTAAAATAAGTAGTGAAAACGGGGAATTTATTGGGAAATTAAAAATTTTCAGATAAACTGTAAATAAAATGAAGAATAATCAACAACATATTTCTGGTGCTATTTGCTGGATAAATTGTTGAGGAGGCTGAGCCTCCTTCGAGGAGCCGCCACTGATCTTTTCCTATGTTTCATAAGCCGTGCGTATTTGTATACTTTCTCAAGTCCTTCAAAAATTATTTTCTGTGTTCAATGAAATATTTGAATGGCAGTAGTGTAACATTCTACTTGAATATTAAACTTAAGTTATAGCCAAAATAAATTTCATTTAAAATTCCACTTTCCCTCTGTAGATCAGTGGGTACACAATGGAAGCAGAAACTTCCTCTAGACTCATCCTGTAGTTTCACATTTTACGAAGTTTCAGTAAAGTTAGCATAGTGAAGCGGTAAATTCTAACTATTTGCAATGTTTCAACTTCCTGTAGAAACCACTAGTTCACAACTTCCTTGATGCAAATCAAAATAGACGCTTGCACAATATTAAATTCAAGAACAATTATTTGCGTTCCTCTCCACCTAAGAGTTTATTTTGTACTTACATCGTTAAAAAGACCATATGATGGTAAAATCCATTATATTTCACGTCGGAGTTAATTTGCGCTTCCAAAAACTTCAGAAAACTCCGTAGGCATATATATTTTTGAAAATCACTAGATTATCTTCATTGAATTTCAAATTATTTCCTGAATTGAGTGGAAATCAAGAATTCTTGGTGACCAGCTTATCACCATAGGTATTATACAGGGTGGAGTACAGTAGTAGACATGAACGCACAAAAAGTGGTTTTTTCAAGCTGGAAGTTTTTTTCAAACGAACACACTGTATGTACATCACTCAGCAACTGACTCATTGTGGAGCGAATTAGCTAATTATGTAGCAATTACACGAACTTATCAGTGGAATAGTAGATAGAACTTCCAGACAATAGTATGCAAATTTGTAGTTATACTATACAACAGCAGCATATATTTCAACATAACTTGGATCGGTGTGTATTATAGACAAAAACTTAGTTTGAATTTGAGTTAACAGGATTAAACAATGACAGCTTAATTCATTCATTAGTTGGATTACGTACCTATATTGTATGACTACAGGATAATTAATTTTGTTGATTTCTAAAAACAGTATACTTGAAGGAATAATATCATTAGGAGGAGGAAGATAAGAAGAAAGACGATGAAAAGTGAATTATAAAATGCTCATTCCAAGCTTTTTTTTGGCGAAAAAAAAAACAGGTCAAGTAAACTGGTTTAGTACAGCAATTCTTGCTAACCATAATCAAACTTGTATGATTAATTAAAGAAAATGAGGATTGTAAAGCAAATTATTTTAATTATGATAAGTATAAAGCCTCGATTACACTGTGCTAGTTCACAAGCTGTTGGTCGGCAAGTTTAAAAGCTATGTATGTATGTATGTGTGTGTTTTGGGGTGACATTCACTGAGACCTAAAAGATCTATTGTGCCCCCTCACTTCTACTCAGTTTCTGAGAAAAGTCTTAGAAACTAGTAGTTTCTTTAGTCCTATTTCCCGAAGGAATTTTAGGATGTCTGCAGGCTTCAACTTAGGTAAATGTTCCTCTTCTATCCAGTAATCTCCCAGGTGCTGTGCTCTAGTATTCTGAAGTGCTGTGCAGTTGGAAAGTATGTGGATGGAAGTTTCTTCTTCCATTCCACAAAATCTGCATTCTTCTTCCTCCACTATTTTGAGCTTTTTCAGGTGCCCATTCAGGCGACAATGTCCCGTTAGGATCCCTGTTAAAACTCTTAGCGCAGTTTTACTTTGACTTATGCATTCTTTTGATCTTAACAGGTTGTAGTCACTCAGAAGAGTCTTTGATTGTATAAGCCCTACTAGATCTTTCCAATGGTCAGATCTTCTCTTTTTCTCGGCTTTACTGATTTCTTCCAATATTACATTGGGGCTGATTCCGCAAAAGGGTTCAGGCCCCCAGAAAGGTATTTCAGTCCCCCTCTTTGCTAGTTCATCTGCTATTCCATTTCCTTCCATTCCAGTGTGTCCTGGAATCCATAGTAAGGTGACTATGTTGTTCTCGCCTAGTTCATTGAGTTTGTCTAGGCATTCCCACACCATTTTGGAACTGATTACACAAGAGCTCAGTGCCTTAATGGCTGCTTGACTATCCGACATTATGATAATCCTTTGTCTTCTGTATCCTTTATCAATATTGAACTGGGCGCACTTTCTTATGGTGTGGATCTCCGCTTGAAAGATACTTGGGGTTTTTCCCAAGCTTTCAGAGTGTTTGGTTCCTGGCCCGAACACTCTTATCCCAGTTCCTTCTATTGCTTTTGAGCCGACTGTGTACCATTGAATGGCATTCTTTCCAAGTCTGGTAATGGTATTTGGATCCCATTCCTTCTTGTTGCTCATTTCCGTAACGAATTTCTTTGAAAAGTTATACTTTTTCATCATACCGTCTTGTGGCATGTTCCAGGTTGTCTGATTTCTAAGAAGTGAGGAGGTGGTTTTTTTCTAATGATTCCCTCTCTACTTAGTCTGTATCTTGTTTTTTCTGCAACACTTTCCACCACCATATGTAGAGGGGTGAGGTTGAGAATCACTTCCATGGCTGCCGTTGGGCATGTTCTCATTGCTCCTGTAATGGATATACAGGCTAGTCTTTGAATTTTGGGGAGGTTTTCTCTCGTCGCCAATAGGCTAGTTCTACTACTCCACGCAATGGCTCCATAAGTGATTGGTCTCACAGTGTACATCCAGCTCAGGATTTTTGGGTTACAGCCCCAGTTTCTTCCCGCCAGATTTCTGCACACCATTATAGCCATTTTCGCCTTTTATGTAATCTCCTTTTCGTGTTTGTTCCACAGGAGTTTACTGTCTAAAGTTGAACCTAGGTACTTGACTTCTTGTCTCCATTCAATCTCGTTCCCATCAAGTTTTATGGTTTTGAGGTTGAGTTTTCTTTTCTTAGTGAAGGCTATCAGGATGGTTTTAGTGGGGTTGATGCTAAGAGTTTAAAAGCTAACGAGTAAGCGAGTAAGCTAAACTTTCCACTCGATCACTACCGAACTAGCTAGCAACCGAGCTTTGTTCTGTGTGGCGTGCTGTCGTTTATTTTTTTCAAGTGAAACATGTGTGATATGATAGAGCTTCTCAAGATCTACGAGTATAGTAGTACCCTATTGTATGAAATATAAAAGAGAGGGTATTGCAACACAAAAGTGAATGATGAAATTTTCAAGAATCTCTTAGTCAAACTAAGCGGCAAACAACTAACTGTAGGTATAGATAAACCACTGGAAGCACCATATTCATCGCATTTGGCTCGTTGACTTGTAACTAGTAAACTTGCCCCGAGTCGTCGAAGCTTAACAATTACCTGACACTAGCTGAGTGTGTTAACTACAATTGAAGGGTTCAATCAAATGGTAACGGCTATTTTGAATTTCGAACAAGAGTCTTATGTCACTACATTGTGGAAACTTGTAAGGGTGTTGCCCGTTTGGCGTGTTATATTAGTTAATTAATTAGTTAAAGCCATATAAAGAGTGGACAGTGTTTGTGAGAATGGAGTAACCAGCATCCTACATGGATTATAAATTACTCATGCTGGAATGGTAGCTGGAGGAGTCTTTGAGCCGCTTTAGAGGTAAATAGACTTTTAAAGTTAGTTAGACATATACTCAGGATATCCGTTTTATTTGTTTTAAGTAACATTTAATAGTTCTATGATATTTGAAACTTCCAAAACCGGTGATAAAAATATTTGAAGGTAAGCGTTTTGTTTGGGATTCTTGTAAAAGTTTAGTTTGGACACAATACAAGTCAAATTATACATGTTTATTATTTCCAAACTGCATTGCTAGAACCCTGATGATAACAACAATAAATTGAGGCACATACAATGGGATTAATTTATAGACTGGGTTGTGGGGATTGGCGGATGCTGAACTGAAATATGTTTGTAAAAGGTATTGGCGTCTCAGGTGAAGAGGAGGTTCGTTAACTTCCGCATATAAGCTGTCAATTGGGCTGGATTTAAAGGCACCGAGGCATATTCGGAGGGCTGTGTTATGGATGGTGGTAAGCTCGTTCAGATGGGATTTTGAAGAGGAGAGATAAACTATGCTACTGTAATCTATTTTTGATCTAATTACAGCTCTATACACTCTCAGAAGTACTATTTCGTCACTTCCCCAATGATGACGGGATAATGTTTATACAGTTTGCTTTCGATTCTTGGATGTGTTGTTTGAAGTTGAGTTTGTTGTCAAATGTTAAGCTTAGAATTTTATGATGAGTTACTACCTGCAACTACCTACAGTTATCAAAATCACTGTTATACATTTTTTTCACGAAATGGGTGATTTGCCATATATTTCCAATTTAGAAAATCTTGAAGATGGCCAATTATTCAATATAATATACTTTTCAATCCTATTGATCCTTGTGATATTATAAGTGAATATATACAAACAATATTACAAATTTTAGAGAATTCCTAAAGAGTACAATCTTTCATTTTTATTGAGGTGAATAATTCGAGATGGATTTAAAGTTTCATTTAATGAAAACTTAACCTAAGTTACGATCTACCCATAATCTGATGACACAGAACTATTGAATAATCTAAAAATTGCGAGGTTGTCAAATTCATTTCATCAAGCGAGTGAAAATGTTCGCACATCTCTACGAAGGGACGTCAAGAATACCATTTTCAGAAAGGGTTCGCAAATTAACCATTCGTACAATAGGGTACACGTATATTTCATATTTTGCTTAGATATTAATTTATAATAGTGAAGTTGATATCAAAGATGACTAATAATAGGAAATAAACCAGTTTCCATTGGAGATAACTTCCAAATTTTAAAATAAAATTCAAATTTTATTGCAGTCTCCGACCACGACCCGAGGATTTCCGAACGCTACCGATTTTACGTGTGATGTCATATCATCTCTTGCTTCATGCTTGTTTACTTTTGTCAATGTCAATATGTCAATATTAGGTTATGTGTAGTTTTGTGTTTATATTGTAATTTAACCAACTATTAATTGCTTCATCGACGTAAAAATATCATTTATATGTTTGTTTGAGACCATTACGTGTTTGTGTGTGCTTTTTTTTTATTTCTAAAAGTCAACGTAAAGTGGAAAGGTGACATAAATATTCGATATTTCCGAGGATATTTTAAAACTTTTGGAAGAATATATTTTGTTCACGACCACCTAATAATAAGTCAATATTTTACTTCCTAACTAAAGGTATATGATACCCATATATCAACTGTCGTGAATTATGGTTCATAATACACTGTAGTGTATTATGGTTCATAATTCACGACTAGAGATGGGGGTACAATATGAAATAAATTATTAAATCTGTGTATTTTGTTCAGGAAATTTGTTTCTGACATATATCGTATCTAAAAAATATTGTAATTTTTAGTATTGATACTTTTCATAACGATATTTTCTAATATTAAGTATTTCAAAACAATATATTTATAACGGTACGTTGTATTGATACTTTCTACAGTATCGCCCTTCTCTATATATGTCAAATTATTTGAAGTAGCTGCGACAACATTCTGAGGTTAGTAATATGCCAAATCGCTACTGACTTTTATTTATTAATAAATAAATTAAGTGTCGTGACGAAGTATAGTATTCTACTCGCAATTTATGGCCATAATTCACTTGGGTGACTTGCGCCCCTCGCCTGCGGCTCGTGACGCAAACGTCACCCATCGTGAATTATGGCTATCATAAATTGCTCGTTTGATAATATACTATTATTTACTAGTTCAGTGCTCAGTGCCGATTCTTCCATATTTTGTGAGTAAAGATATGGCTAGGTTTTGTAAAAGCACAAACTGATAACTTGCCCAAAGTAGACTCATTTATGCTGCTTGAATTTATGGAGTCAAACAGCTGCTTTAATGCAGAGGAAATAAGCGAAGTTAAAGCATTATCGTAAGTACGATTTAAACTATGTTTTATTTATATAATATATACCAACCATATTTCGATGTGTGATCGTAAGAAAATGATGTTTTTATGGTTGATTCCTAGACATATAGGTACATAACCTCAAACTATTCAAGAATAAAAATTACCAGCATAGAAGTAGGTACTTTTAAGTGTATTTTTGCTTGCGCTACCAGGTAAAGTAACAAATATTTTGTCTGGAGTTTCAATAGATGTTGATTTACACACTGGAACAATGCAATACTTGGAATACAAAGTTTTTTTTTGGCTTCATCCATTTTTAAACCTTTCAGAAACAAATAAGGTGACAAGAACTCAGAGCGTGATACACGAAAAAGAACGTAAACATATGACGTCACACCATGGGGCAGCCATCTTAATGACGTAAAGCGCGTTTTGGCGGACTTTCAAATTTTATGATTTTTAAAGTCGTTTTAAAAGTAATGTATATATTTTTTCGAAAAAATAGGCATGCAAGGTGTTAGGAGACCTGATAAAGCGTCAATTCCCACCAATAGCAAAATTTATGCTTGTACCCTATTGCGAAGGAGCTCATGAATAGCGACCCAGTTCCATTGCTAGAATTAACAAGTATCATTGTGGTAAGTAAAATGGTTAATACTTCCGAACACTGTTTTCTGAGGTATTTTCGATTCTTGTTTCACAGCTGTTTCTACTGTTTTCAATAGATTATCAAGGTATTTCAATTACCCCAAGTTGACAGATATTGATGAATACAATTAAATCTCTTTTGTGTCCTAAAACGTATTAACGAGTTCACCCACTACAACTGAATTCTTAATAATGCTGAATAAACTGTATCCTTGGTGTATATATTTTAGAAATGCAGTCTAATACTGTTAACGACATTTCTATGATGTATTGAGACACCTTCAAAAGGCAATCTAACCTCATTTCAGTGAACTGCAGCTCAAAGTAGCCCTAAAAGGAATTTTAACTCTTTGCATGCTTTAACTTTAAAAAGTAGTTTTTTCTGTTGAATGTTAAATTGGATACCAATAATGTATTCTGGACAAACAGAATTTATTTTAATGAGTAGGTTGGTATAAAGAAAAAGAAAAAATACAGGTATTTTTTCCTATTTGTATATGACCACTTTTATTTCAAGTTTTCGAGTCTGCTGACTTTACCTATGTATAATAAATAGTTTAAAATATTTGGCTTTACGATGTCCCTATAAAATATACGCTATTACTGATTTTGTACTCTCCTTGTTTATGTATAATAATATTTTTTTTTGTTACGACAATAAAAAAACGTGAGATGATATTTTTGGGTTGGTAAATATCCAGATAATTAATTCGAGTGGTAAACCTCCCACATCTCGAAAAACGCTGAAGGGTGAGAGAGCAAGGACTGTTACAAAGGCAGGTATCAAAACATGGATAAATAAAAAAAATGGCAAAAAGAGCAGTTTAGAACATAATATAATGCCGCCATTAATTGTATGTAAACCGTTACGTACCAAAGCAAAGTTTATTTTTTACTTTTTAAAGATGCAAATGAATGTCAAACAAAATAATTCGGAATTGCAACGAATATTCCTGTTGATATTGACGTTAAAATAATATTTCCCGATAATTTGAAACGAAATCGGTTTCCTTTAATTAATTACTTGACTGCCTTAATCCAATTTGTGGGTTATATTGATAGCACAACGTTATATTTGGAAGAAAGTAATTATGTTGTAGTGCTCAATTTATCAACAAAGAACTATTCAATAAACACTTTAATTATATTCAAATTAAATGCTGGCGTTATTCGCGAATCGATAAAGGGAAATTGGTGATTGGTTTTTTACAACTCCATTATTCCTTTGGTTCAGAAATGTATTGTAAGTACACTTAAAACACGACAAAGGAAAGTTTTGTTTGCTTCTCCGAAGTTTACAAACAAAGCAGTATTAAATGAAATATAAAAATATGTCGAGTTAAGTAAAAACAAACATATGAAGTGCCGTGTACCATCCTTTCTCATTTCTCTTTGACACTTTTATTATATTCAGGGTGTTTCCAAAGTAATCTGAAATGTTATTGTGGTCGATTCGTCATTCATTTTTTAAAAAGAAAGTTTCTATACTTAAACCTGTTTTCTTGGTTTGGTTTCCAAAACGAGTAAGAAAGAAT
>CAJUYG010004739.1:0-15804 GCA_910591675.1 Galerucella calmariensis | reverse complement strand
TTTTTTTTGTTACTCAGATTTCTTGCTGTAAACTATTTTGTTTTAAGAGCAATAAAAGTATTATTATTATTATTAACTCACTATTCTGTGAATATTTGAAGGGCCTACCTATTGCCGTTATCAATATTGAGCAAAAACGAGCTTTGTATGGCTTTTTACAAAAGCTACATTTAATTATAGGTACCGAATAAACAAAGGTATTTTCAATTATCCGGTAATTTAATATATTTTTTGGTGTCACTTATCGTATCTTTCAACCTCTCCTCGTCTTTTATGTTTGATTAATTGTAAAATTTGAATATTTCGGTCTCTCGACAAGAATTTTCACCTTGACGATGCTAATATTCTTTGAAGTGAATTATTAACGCCCTTTCTTTGAATTAATTCCTATTTAATTCTTTCTCTCCTCGACTCGACAACGGTTTTCGTTTAATGGAATATTTTAGCTTAGATTTATTCCCGTACAATATATAAAAATCCTCGTGAAAGTTGGATAATAACAAAATGCCAAACGACTTCTTTTAATTTGATATTTACTTATAACCTTCAATCGCAAAAAAGGACTACAAGCTGAACTTCAATTGTTATAGTAAATAATATAAACAAACTAACAAACTAACAACCAACGTATACCAATGCACCAACGTAATAATGGACGGTGCAATGAAGTAAGTCAAAACAAAAGCCAATAAACTGCTGGTCGATGTTACATTAAGAAAAATATACCGAAATGATTACTTTCTATTTGTGAACAGATTGATGGGGTCCGAGCAATTGGCCTAATAATCACAAAATTTGGTATTGGTACGCACAAGAGTGAGTTGTATTTTGAAATCTAGGTGAGGAACACGCAGATTATTGCTGGGTTGCCAAAATTATAAGCGATTAATGTGTAGACGCGATGCAATTGATTTTATGTAAAAATGTATATTCTCAATAGTTTTTTTTCTTAGAAATCTGTCTTATCATTTTTAATATTACGAATAGAATTTTGTTAAGACAGATACCTTAAACCTAGACTCATAGAAAACCTCCTACATTGATGTATATCATCAATCATGATCATATATTATATATAGCCGGGCCTAAAAATTTTCAAAATCACGATATTCACCGATCAGTGGTACTGAGTAAAGGATTTCGTGGAAGAAGGTTTCGGGTGACCAAAATCAACGTGGTTTGAAACGGTGAATTGGGTAGAATTTTGCTGTCTTCCTTTGTAGGGATAATTTCATACGTTTCTCAAAATTGGTAGGAAATATTAGAGATATTGTTAGTGGATACTTTTCCTCCAAACTTCTCCAAGAGGATTTAATACACCACGTTGTACGGCAACCAGATATATCGATCTGTCAGCCATTACTACCGGACACGGTCTCATAACACTTTTGGAGCTGACTTCAAGTTTTCCAACAATTATTTAAAGCCCCGACATCCTTGACCAGGAAGGGGCTTTCCATTTACTCTTTTTTTCTCTTCCATTGTACGACTTGTAGTACAGTACCATCTTGTGAAAACTGCACATAGTCTGGAAGTTGATGTTGTCTGGAAAGTTGTAGGAATTGTAGCTGATCATTTACAGAAATGAGACATACAACTTCATCCTGCATCTCAAAAGGACACGCAAGTTATAAATAGCTATTTAGTTCTTCACTTTTTCAATTTCGTTTATGGAATAAGTTGGTTATGATAGTTGTTGCTTAGGTTAAGATATCATTCCGAGTGTACCACTTGCAACAGTTACTTACTATTTTGTTGGCTATAGCTTCATCATCAGCTACACAGTATTGCGCATGCGCTTGAGCTCTCGAGCTCTCGCGATCGCAGATCATGGGTTTAATACGCAGCTCACTGAATTTAATAAGCATGCATATCCTACCAAACTAATTTAATTCTAAATAGCTTTAAACACATCCTTGCGAAGTACCAGAACTACCAAATTGTATACACAGATGGATCAAAACTTGAACACGGAACATCGTCAGCAGTAGTAACAAACTACCTGATGCTTACAGTGTATATTCACGGAACTATATGCTTTTTATAAGGGCCCCGCAGACTGCAGACTTTTTATCGGCCGACACTACTGTAGTGTGCGCATATGCATTCCTCTCCATACTGATTAAGAAGCCGACGAAACTATCGGCCGATAAAAAGTCTGCAGTCTGCGGGAGCCCTAAGACGACACAGAACTGCATTAATCATATTTCAAAATCCTTCTTCATAATCACTGACTCTCTAAGCACTATCGAGAGATCGAGAGCATCAAACAAATTTAATGTATCCAACCAATTACTTAGTTATGCGAATTAAAGAACAAATACATCACATCCTTGGTTCGAATAAAATAATAGGAATACTTTGGGTCCCTTCACATATCGGAATCGATGGAAATGAACAGGTCTATGCAGCCGCTAAGCAGACAGCCACTAACAACTCCTTACCACTCGTAGAATATTCAATTCTTAGCTCAGACTTGAAAACAACCTTCAGAAGGAAAATCGGCGACCACTGGAACGCTACCGAAACGTTGAAATAAAGAATTTAAAAACATTGTGGTTTAATTTCCCAAGAAATTAAAAAAAGAATGAATAATATACCACAAGGAACATACAGAAGATACTGAAAAGAGTTTTGGACACATTCTTCAACCAAACTTACCAAACAGAGAAATCAAGAAATTCACTTTATCATGGACTAACCTTCCGAGAACTAGAAGAGCAAAGACGATTCTCACACGACTTAGAATAGGTCACACACAACTCACCCACCAACATTTACTCTCCAAAGACATTCCACCCTATGTGACATGTGTAATTTGCACTCTTGGTGCAGTGTCTTAAATTTAAATTACAACGAGAACTTATTAAAGGACCGTTAGAGAACATACTAAATGGAAATTGCAACATAGAAAACGTATTAGGGTTCCTCAACCACTAATCTTTGTTCTGAAATTTAAGGTAGGTACCTACCACCTACCAAGTTCAAATTATTGTTAGTCTAAGCGGTTAAGTAGTATCAAACAGTTATAGTCAAATGCAGTCTTATCATGTGGGTCATACGATTCAACAAAGACATACATTAGAAAAAAGAATGAAAAAATGAGGTGTCAAACCCATCCGCCTGAAGCGCTAGCTGCAATTAAGTTGTCGAAATAGGCAAGGCAGCTGAGGCCGAAAAACAGACTAAGGGAAGAAGAATTTCAGCGATCGCAGTGGATGGGTTCAGAACTATTGTTTGTTCAGCCATCCTTTGCCGTTACGTCATAATGGGTGACGTATTCTGCTGTTTTACGTATGTCTTATATTACTTGAATGTTATTTTAAGCTTAACCTCAAAATTATAATCAATGACATATGTTAAGAATTGTTTTCAAAATATGACAACTGAACTGTCAAAAGTAACAGATAAAATTTATGTCGACCTTAGATGAGAAATACGTTAATGACGCCATAATTCCGTCTCATCCATGACAGATGACAATATTATTACGCTTAAAAACACTACCATACTAATTTTTAATTTTCATATCTTTTCAATCGATAATTTATCTGCTGCCTATTTTATACATGTAGTGTTTGTGAATTTATATTTAACAACAAATTATTTCAAATATATGTTGTTTTTGTATTGTTATTTTAAAGCTTTCAGCTAATTAATATTGTTTGTGTAATATTGAAAAGCGATCATGAAAAAATCGCATCGAAAATTATGTACCTAACTCTTTGTGTTTGTTTGTAACGATATTATTCAATCAATTTCATTAAATAAACAAAGCAATTTAATGTTAAACGTCCAATAGTACATAAAATAGATTTCTAAAAAAATGAAAATTGTGCTTCATAAAGTAAGTGTTCATAGAATGGAAAACAATTTATAAATTTTATAGTTTCAATCACTAACGACTATGGAATTTCAGTTCAGTTTTCATTTAAGCAATATCCATACCTAACAACAGCTTTGGCGGCAGACGTTTTGCGTTTCTATTAGTGAAGGGCCATTTATTTTTGACCAATATTTCATACAGGTTCAAACTTGACGTTTAAATTACTATTTCATGCATCTTCAGATGACTCATGGATAATTTTTTTTTATAAGGATGGTACTTTGTCTTTTTTTTTTTTTATTTAAGAAAAATAAAGCGCATCAACCCTTTAGGTTATTAGCGCTACCAAATGAACAATAGATATTTAAATATTAAGTACTACTACAGTAAAGATATATATAAAAAAAACAATTTTGGTAATAAATTAAACTTTGTGTAGATACTGAATAGCACGTAGATAAGCTACCAAGTTTTCCATATTGTACTCTTCTCCTAGCAAGTGATACATAGTAGGTGGAGTGTTAAATGCAATTCTTTGCTGTGAATACTGCGGACAATCTATTAATACATGCCTGACTGTTAAAGGGCATTGACACACTGTACAGCGGGGTTGTTCAGATTTAGTCATTAAGTGTTCATGGGAAAATCGGGTACTTTGTCTTTTTGAAAATATGTTATACTAAAACCTTTCGAATGTACCCACAAGTTCCCATACAATCCCTATAGCATGGATCCCAATTACATATTTGCTGATTATTTGCATCAACTGGTGTAGGTCTACACTACATCTTCATCGTGCCCTAATTCTCTGAAATTCTTTTCTCCCCTATTTTCCGTAGATTGAGAAATACGTTCACGATCTGAGTATATTTCATCGCCACCATCAATTATCATTAAAATTTCAATTCACTTTCTGTCAGTCATGTTAACAAAACAGTTCGTTAAATACTATATATTACATTAGATTGACAATACGAATTATTACAGATTTTACTGGACTTGCCCAATATTCTTATACTCATGTGATGCACAATAATAAGTCTGGATCCTTCGTTTGCAGATCAACGTTTTACAACGTGTATCGTGAGTTTTTCAGTTTTCGTTTTTAAAAACTATTTGTGCGTGTGTTGAGTATTCGTAGTTATTTTTATTGTTTATAGTGGGACTTTTATTTTAAGAGACAATGTCGAGAATATGTATTGTGGAAGACGACTATAATGTGAGGTGCACCCGGTAAGCTCTATCTTTATAAAAAAACATGTTTTATTAAATGAAAAGTAACAGAAGTAGTTATTCTTCCATACAGCTTTGAACTTCTCAGCATTGTTGTTGAATTCGTAACATTTATTTTTCTTCATGTTTGTCATGTAAAAAAAACGTTTCATTTATTGTGTACCTACTTTTTTATTCAATAAAATATATAAACTTGATGATTATTGCTTTATTTTTCCCACTTCAGGCATTATATGGTACATTTTTTGACATTCAATTTTATTTTACTTGACGATTGATTGTTATTATTGTAATATCAATCTAATGTTGAGTAACTTTAAATGAAATATCAAAAAATGGATCATAAATGTCATTTTGCAATAAAAGTAAAATTACAGAAATTTTGAATATGCTGCCAAAAACTGTAAAATGACAGGAATCTTCTTTTTCGACTGTTAGCGAAGTTTACAACCATCTGATTTGTGTTGAGGCACTGACGGGACTCTCACTCTCAAGGTGGCGCCACCCGTACAAATAGAGGGCGCCACGGGTCAGTTTCCCATCTATAAGTATTTTTTATTTATGGTGTATATCAGGGGTGGCATTCTGTTCACACTATCGAGTAGTCTTGAATCGATCTTGTCGATATACACATTCCGTTCACCATATTTGGTTGTTTTGGAGCGACAAAAGGTGTCGCCTACGTATTTTCCATCTTTCCTTGTCAAAATATCAATGTAAAATCGAGGCGACGTCGCTTAAAATCGATCGCTAGTTTATATGAACGGAATGTCACCTCAAGTTTCACTCAAATAGACAATTAGCCGGCTTTCTTTTCTATACTCAGTTATTTATTCCAAGTATGTATACCGATAGCCACTATTCTTCTGCTTTCCATGCATTTCATAGCTGTTTGACGTTTATTAATCGTTTTCAATTTGAATCCCAATTTTTTAATCTAGTTTCCAATAGTTCTCTTACAGCAATTTACATTATGGCCGATGTTTATCAATTTTTTTTTCATTGGTGAACCATTTTACCTATTTAAAGCACGCATCAGCGTGTTTAAATCGAACTTTAAAAAACGAGCGTGTTTTAAAGTTACCGTGGCAACATCAACAACTCGAGAAACGAAGTCTACATCTATGGTCTAAATCATGTCTAATGACAATTTTTTCATCATTGATCTGACAGGAGTAGTTTGTAACGTCAAAACTTTTATTCGAACAATATTTAACAATGTCAAATTTATAAATTAAATTGGAAAATGCCGTTGGTATTGTTTGAAATATTAATATTTCGATTTTTCAAATCTTAGGAAATGGTATTTAAATTAATACTATTGACATTCACAGAACTCTATGAGGTTGAACTTCCATCAAAATACAAATTAGTTTATGTTTTTCTCATTTCCATGACAACGCAAGGTATACATCATAATATAGATACGAATTCAACCATTTGACATTTAGTTCTTATTTCCATCTATGATTTCCATTTCTTGTTGTTGTAGTAGTTATAGACCAGTATTTATAATTTCAAAGTGCACCAATAAAAAAAATAGCGTAAAGTATTCGTGGGTAACTGGTTAATATCCAATTATACTTTAATATACTATTTTAGACGACGCCATCTGTATAGCTCTTTCTGTATTCATTTACATACCAAAAGTTGCGTTTTGAGTGCTCCATGTAGTGAAAGTGACAGTTCCGTACTGCAAAACACTTTCGGGACGATTCAATCAACGAACGAGGAGAGGTTCATCTTGTGGTTGTTTTATTCTCATTTTTATTTTTAAGTCTCATTTTATTTAGTTTTTAAGGTAGTACAAGATAATGTGCAAATAATTAATAAATTAATATCTTTCCTCAGTGTTATTGAAAATGTTTTGGATCTTATGCGTCGTCTAAAAAATGTTGTGTACGCCACGGCTGAAATACTATTTTGTTGGACTCGTCTGCTGCTCACCTCGCTTCGCTCGTCTTGCAATTTTCAGAATCGTCTAACAAAGCAGCACTTTCAGTCCTTGGCATACAAATAACTATTATATTATTTCAACCGTAGGTAACCCATTACTTTTGTAACAGTCATATATGGTGGTTTTTAATAATTTGATCAGAGACACATCTGAAGGTTTGACCAATTCCTTATCACATCGCTTCTTGCGATCTTGAGACCCATTCTTAGCTATTTGACGTATAGTTGTCAGGGGAGCTTATGTTGAATCATATACTGCTTGCATTAATTCCATTATACACATTGAAACATATTTTCTGCGCTTCCAAATTTAAATGTCGTCGAATCCTGCTTTCACTACTTACACTATTACTAAAATCATCACCATTATTTAAATTTTGGACCAAACTAGATATTTCTTAAGAACGCCACATTGTAATTATTCAAAATATAATTACTAATGTATACTTATAATTTCCTTACAAAAACATTGTTAATGTCAGACCACCGACTAAATAGTCAGCATATGCTACTATCGTAAAATAACCCTATATAAAAGATAGTTATAGTTCAGTGAAAGATGTAAAAAATAATAAAATATTTGAAATTTATATATTTTTATTTCTTCTTAATAAATAGTATATTAAGTATCAAGAACGGTAAGGGTTGTTTACCGGTCGACAGCAATGTTTGGAGGCTGAGCGTAGCGAAGCCTCCAATTTTGCTGGAGACCGGTATTACCCTTAACGTTCGAAATGCTTATACCATTTTTTGCGCGATCGTATTGAAATAAACTTCGAATAAAATAATTTAAATTTCTTCGGAATGAACGAAATGTCAAAAGTGACATTTATACTTCTCGATCAGTTTAAAATATAATTCAAATTTCTTCGAAATGAGCGAAACGTCAAAAGTGACATTTATACTTCTCGATCAGTTTAAAATATAATTTGCATTTTGGTGAAATTGTTTTCATGCTATTTATTACTTTTTATATTGTTCTGTTCGTTTCTGTTCATTGAAAAAATTTAGATCTAATTTTTTTTGTTCCTTTCGTGTAATGAATGAAGTAATATATTATTTAGGACCACTTAAATGTATGAAGGGCTAAGACGTCGGTAAGTAAATTACTTACCGACGTCTGAACGGTAAGTAAATCACTTACCGACGTGTTAGACTTAGAAACCAGTAAACACAACCTACCGACCCGACAACCAATGCTGTAAATAAACAAAAAAGATCGATCGCGCAAAAACGATATATATAAAGTAGTGTTAAACGTCTGTTATTATGTTCAAGATGTTTTCAAATATGAAAATAGATTACTTAATATTGTTTAAAGCAATGTTTTATATTCAAATTATAAATAGCAGAGGAAAGAACAAATATATTTTAGTTTTAGATTGAAAGAAAACATGAATACTTCAAAAGAAAGTCGTTAAGGTGAATATATTTTGTTATCAGTCATATGTGTGCAAAGTTTCAAATTAATCTGACGTTTCAAAATAAATTGTTACCTTTGAAGTTACAAACAAAAGAAATTAATAAAATCAACGGTGTGCACGGAGGAGAAACTTTTGTTTGACAGTCGCAGCTTCATTACAATTCACGTGAATTTCCCTGGAATATGCAACACATTTCTAGAAGCAATCTAAAAATTCCATATATAGAAACGTTAAACAAAAAACAATACCACATCAAATGAAATGTTCTTGCTCTCTGAAGAGATCCACCCGATGTACAAACGACAGGCTGGTATAATTACAGTCGTTTCCTCGGCAACGTACGAGCGATCATCTACGAAGGGTAATTAAACTCGTTTAAAATTAGGGGCGGCTAGTAAGAGTTACAATTATACCACTAATGAACACTCTGAAAACAATATCGGCATAGCCGAAGGATAAGTTTTCGAGGACATTTTATTCGGAGAATCAACAAATAGTCTTTTGATTGCTTCTTTTCATGTTTGTGGGCTCTTTATACTGAATAGAGTATAGTTTTACTTTTATTACATCTATTTATTTACATGCACTGTTGTGAAACAAAAATATGAAACCGAGACGTGAAAATTTTTTGTCGTTGTTTTTTTAGAACTTTTATCAATGTATACAACGTCTACACCGGTTGGGTTTTTGTATTTCTATGAGTGAATATTGCTCATCTTCTGTATCTTTATCTCTAAATTAGGGAGGGTGGGTGTAGGATCACAGCACTAAGACCACATGTGACCCATTGTACATTCTCCCGAGAAGTTGTCCTCCTAGGTCATCGTCCATCCTGTCCTTCCCAGGATGGTGGACAGGTCACTAGGAATCATCTCCTTTATATTGGCAGGTGTAGGCCAAAACTCATCGAACACACACTCTTTTATTGACGATAACTCCAGACACTCGCATAAGACATGCCAGACAGTTCCATCTTCCTGTTCACACATCCTTCATAGAGGTGTGTCCACTAGCCCCATAGTATGGAGGTGTTTACTTAGTTGACAGTGACCAGTCAGAAATCCTACTGTTAAACTTAGGTTTTTCCTGGTCATCGCCAAATATTTCTTCGGCGCCAGCTTCCCAGGGTCGCTCAGGGTGTTTTTGGCAAGACTGCATCCTTTTATTCCATCCCATCTCTTAAGGAATTGAGCATAAGGGTAACGTTTGGCTAATTCCGCAATTGTCGAAGTCGTCAGGCCGTAGGTGTCAATGGGTCCTAAAATTTTTAGTCCAGCCGCTTCCCTGGCTAAAGAATCGGCAATGCGATTACCTTTACTCCTGTCGTGCCTTTGGTCCCATTTTGTGGACTGTGACTTGTGATTTGATTCCTTCTCATTTCAAGTAGTACTAGGGAGTGGCTTTATTCAACCTCTTATTTTGTTTTCTAGAAATAACGACCTAACAGTTTTTACTAAGCAGCATCGACTATAAAAAATCTAGCCAAAACCACAAATTAGGGAGGAGCTACTAGTTAGTGTCTGAGACTCTCCTCGGGAACTAAGTAGAAGTAAGGGGACACATTAGTTAGGGCGAGTTGTACAATAAACAGTTATCTCTTAAACTTAGTTTAATGTGTATTTTTCGTTGTGCTGTATCTGGTTAACGCTAACTAGAGTTTTAAAAATGACATATTTTAACCGAAAAAAATTGAAGAGTTAAAACTTAATCCGGTAAATGTAACCCCACAAAATTGGTATTTTTTTTTATTTTTTTGACATTGTCAACCGACAGTACCTACCGACCACGTATGGAAATGAATGCTTTCGGAGAGAATAGCATTGGTACTGGTGAGAGATAGTGGATATGGTGTGAGCCGTTATCTTTTAACTCCCTGGGGAACCCTAATACTCCTGCACAAAAGCTATACAACGAATCTTAAATCAGAACCAGAAACCCCATAGAAATATGCTTTGGTGTTTTAAAAAAAAGATTCCCTGTTTTGGTAGTAGGCATAAGATTAGGCAATCCAGATCACGTGACCTAATATGGCCGTGCAGGGCAAACTATTTAGACAGATAGGTTAGTTTTGTATTGTCTATTCAGTCATAAACAGTGCTCAAGACTTTTTAGTCGAATTTATTAGTATATTTTGCTTCAATTTAGTATATTCTATTCTGTTTAGTATATTGTTTATTTGATTAGTATTTTTTATTTAGAATATATCACTTTTTTTAGTTTTCATAAATATTGTTATTGAACAATACTGAACAAAATGTCTGCGACATACAGCCTGATATTTGATTTTTGATTCTGTTAAATCATCTCAATTCATTGCTGCTAACCACATTTCTCTACACTTCTTACTTAATCCATTCTTGTGCATCAAAAATGTGTTCTTGAAAACAGCTGGGACCTTAAAATAGCATACTTGGTCTCGGTTTGAACGGCTCCCACAACCGACTACAATACAAGTTGTTGGCATTTTGAAGTAGGTGTTTCACTCCTGAAATCCTTAAGTATAAAAGTTAAATACTGCAGGTGATATATTCCAATTCAAGCAAGTGAAATTTTAATGCCAGCAATTCCATAAAAGTTTCACTTTCATTATATTATTGATTATTTTTTAGTCAGTGTGTACTTACCCGTAAATATTAAATAATAATTCTTGATAGTCTAAAACCCACTAACAAAAAAATAATATTCTTATATGGGTGCACAACCAAAAGTTGGTCCTAAATCGATATACCAAGCTTAAAAGTTTTATAAAACTGAACTTTTTATTATATATTATTAGTATAGAGACACCAAAGCAAAATAAAAGCACCTTTCTCCATAATAAACACTTATGTATACCAAAATCCACGGTCTACAATGTATTAAATCACATTTGTTTACCCTGTGTCGCCATATTGAATTTTATTCGGCAGGTCACTGGATTGCCTCTTACCGTTGAAAAACATTGTAACAACTGCAATTTTACACAACCTAGCCATTGATTGTAAAGACCACATATGCCCCCCCTGTCAATGTGAAGTCGAAGCTGCCATAAACGTCTTAGAAAACATCAATATTGATGAACATAGAGGCCACAGAAGTAATGACCATGGACTAACTCGACAACTTTAAATACATGAAGAATTCCAACATTTTTTGTAAATAAAAAAATGCAGATTTAGTTCCCTGCAGTTACAGGCCATTTAATGTAATAAATAAAACTACCCATTGATAGCACTATTTATTTATTGATATCTGGCTCAAACAAAGATATAGATAATTAATAATTTAAGCGTTAAGCACCAATCCACCACCAACAAAAATATTTTATCAACTTTGTTTCTAGGTTATTTTTCTTCTTTTCTCATCTATGCGCGTCTAGAATGACAATCATTTGACCTACTCCGCTACCAATCTTTTAAAAATGAACGCCAGAAGTCGATTAGTTAGCGGTATGACATTTTACAACAGATAAAAACGAGAGTCTGGTTAAAATTTAAACGGCTGTTAATTGAACTTCGTTTAGGAGATCATTTGTACAACTCACCCTTAGTGTTTAGTGAATGTCACCCCATTATACATACATACATGATCGGTTTGGGAAAATTTTGTAAGGAGGGGTAAATTATCAGTGGAAGTTGATTTTAGGGATAAGGAGTCATCTTCCCCGTTACCACTTTATTTCCCACAATAACAGAGGTGGTTTTATCTCGCAACTTTTAAATTAAGGTGCCCTCAGACCATAGAATTTTTCATTTGATTTGAACAAATCGAATGACACCGTACTTTGTATTCGTTTACACTGTTCGATTTTCAATTTGATTTGATCCGTCTGATTTTGCATTTGACATCAATTTCGGTTCGATTTTTCATCTGATTTTTATGATTAATCATGCGCATTGTGCATTAATTGCTGTTGATTACATTCTCTTATAGGATACGGGCAGAATTACTCTACCTTGTTTTTGCCTCGGTACATTCCCTCAGAATAGTGTCTTTCTTTTGAATTTTGCTATTTTCTTCTATTTACTATTTCTTCAAAAGTTTTTGAGCTCATTCGTGTGAAATTTTTGAAGCTCATAGAATCTAGCAACAAAAGTTCACTAAAATCTTTCTATTTACTTGTTTCTTTTTGTCATTTTGCAATTGTAATAATAACAAAAGACTTAAAGTTGCAAGTGCAGCAGTTTCTGTGTTTCTCGAAGGCATTTTAATTATGTCCACACCTAAATCTGAACTAAAGCAAACAACTTGAAATTTGTGAAAACAAAATCATAACCTTACATTTTCTATTTCTATTGACATGGATGACAGTTGACGATTTCCAAGTCGAATGGAAAATCAGACAAATGTAAACGGTAATATTTAAAAAGGTCCAAGTTCGACACTGATATAAAATCAAATGTCTTATCAAATGTAAAATCGGATGAAAAATCCTATGGTCTAGAGGTACCTTTACCTTTTTAATGAGTTCATGGATTGGGTGTGATTGATATGAATGATTTCTGTTTTCTTTTCGGCTGTCTGTGCTTCGCGCAATTCTCTCATAATCATCTTTCTTCTGCAGTTCCAGTTAGCACACATTTCCACCTGGAATAAGGAGGTGTAGACGTAGTATCTCTTCTTCCTTACCATTACTTCGTCTTGGATCCGACTGTATATCAGTTCATCTCTCCCGATTAGCTTTTGCTGTTGTCTATGTCTACTCGCCTCGATCCTGCGTAATCATAATGTATATAGTGGACCATTGGTTTTCTTCCACTATTTTATTTATCTTGATGTAATCTATCTCTTGCGTTTTGTTATCAAATTTGTACCATTCTTCTTTCATTGTACAAATTCCTGGGACACCAGCGCTAGATTTAGCCCCTAATGATATTTTTCTTTTTCCTCCATCAAAAATAAACTGCTTGGTATTTGGATTTGGAGAAAGTTCTTGAGAATAACACAATTATTTTTTTCTTGGTAGTTATACATCGTAAATTATTAGAAGAAACCTTCCATTGTAGCAACTTTGTGTGCTACGTTCACGGCACAGAAAATGTTTACTCATATTTTTGACAAACAAAGAATCATATTTTTAATGAAATATAGTAAACAAATTTATACAGTGTGGAAACCACTTATGGAATAAAATTCTTTATGTCATTATTTTAGAAAATTATAAAAAATTCCGAGACACGTCAATGATTCACGCAAGTATACCATAGTCGGTGTTGTTTTTTTTTAATGAAACACCCTGTATACTTGCATATTTTTGAAATCCTCTTAATGAACCGATTCCAACAAACTAAATAATGTATGGTCAATTATGAATTATACAGGGTGGAATTTTTATTTTTACAGTTATTAGGTAAACACATACATAAAATACCTGATGTATTTGATTTTAA
Organism: Galerucella calmariensis; assembly: GCA_910591675.1. Lineage (NCBI taxonomy): Eukaryota > Metazoa > Arthropoda > Insecta > Coleoptera > Chrysomelidae > Galerucella > Galerucella calmariensis. The sequence continues at coordinate 1,996 of CAJUYG010004739.1, read as the reverse complement.
TACATTAAAATAAATGCTCAAAATGTTCTCCACCTAGTTGTTGGCAATAGCACAGTCTCCTATAGAACTCCTCCTTAACTTTGTTTAAAGTTTGAGGTGAAATATTCCGTATTTCTGTAGTTATCCTGTCTTTGAGGTCTACAATGCTAGTTGTTTGTGTTGCATATACTTTGTTCTTGAGATAACCCCACAGAAAAAAGTCAAACGGCGTAAGGTCTGGCGATCTAGCTGGCCACTCAATAGTACCTCTTCGTCCAATCCATTTATTGGGGAAGATTTCATCTAAATAAGTTCTTATCATTAAAGCATAATGGGGTGTGGCCCTGTCTTGCTGGAACCACACATTTTCATTCGGTAAGCTAGGATCTATTGCGTTGGGTTACAAGTTTGCCAACGCAGGAATAACTTCATTTCTAAGCATATTTAAATATTTTTCAGCTGTCAAATTTCCATCTATAAATATAGAGCCAATAATATGGTCGCCTATGATACCGGCCCAAACGTTCACCTTTTGAGGGTACTGAGTATGTGTCTCACGCATCCAATTAGGATTCTCTGCTGACCAATATCTACGGTTCTGTCGGTTTACCTCTCCATTCAATGTGAATGTTGATTCGTCAGAAAAAAGAATGGTACCAAGAGCTATCTCATTTCTGTTCAACTTATTCATCAATCTTTCGCAGAAATCCATTCTACGATCTGGATCGTCTTCTGTTAACTCCTGCACAAAAGTTAATTTGTAGGGATGAAGTGTTTCTTCATGAAGACATCTTAGAACAGTTGTATGACTAACATTATTTTCACGGGCAATTTGACGTCTACCTGAAGTTGGATTCTCTTCGACACTTAACAAAATATCCACTTTCACATCATCTTCAACGAAGTGTGGTTTTCTTTTCAATAGTTTGACATATCCAAGTTCTCTGAATTGTGCATCAATTTTAGACACAGTACTTTGTGAAATATTAGGCAATTCGGGATACCTGTGATTAAATAAGTTTGCCACTTCAACTTGACTTCTGCAGTTATCCTCGTACCCGATCATCATTAAAATCTCAATTCGGTGGGTCTCAGTTGAATATTTCATTGTTATGTCGACAAGGAAAGAGTGTTTGACAAAGATTTTACTTTTCCAGTATAAACTGTCAACACATCAACAACTGACAGAATAGAAAACAATCCACACTATTTACCGATTTTGTCTAATTATTGGCGTTTTTAAACAATTTTTAGGTATTTATGATAAAATTCATGGGCGTAGCAGGTTTTGTTTAATATACAAATACGTCTAACAATTAGTTAGCTTAGATTTTTGATAAATTGATAAATCCATATTCAGCTAATTTAAAAAAGTACCAATAAATAAGTGTAATAAATTATTAATTTTAAAATTTCACCCTGTATAATTCATAATTGACCATACATTATTTAGTTTGTTGGAATCGGTTCATTAAGAGGATTTATAAAATATTAAATATACAGGGTGTTTCATAAAAAAAACCGACTAAGGCATACTTGCGTGAATCACCATGTACATTTAAATTTATGTTTACATAACGCACAACCCAATTCAAAAGTTGACGTGTCTCGGCATTTTTTATAATTTTCTAAAATAATAACATAAAGAATGTTATTCCATAAGTAGTTTCCACACTCTATAAAAGTTTGCTTTCTCGTATTACACCAAACCTTATGATATACCTGGAAATGAAATTACCTATTTTGTTACTAAAAATTTCTCTTTTCTATGTCATTCTCCAGCATGAAGTAATATGAAGCTACAATATCATCCGGATCAGTTGGAGATGTTCTTCTACGTTTTCCATCCTAATCTATACTGATACTATGAAGAGGAAATATTCGTATGTATTGTGTAGATATGGAGGTATGAAAAAAAGTGTGAAATAATTCTGCATTCGAAAAATTCATAGTATGATCTATTAATTAAGATAAGCAATGGTCTATATTCTTCATGCTCCACTAGTTTGAGTTTTTT
>CAJUYG010004738.1:0-15804 GCA_910591675.1 Galerucella calmariensis | reverse complement strand
TAGTGATTCCCCAATTCATGTTGGGCATCTATAGGAGAGTCTCTGACTAGAATATCACCTTTGGTAAAATACATATAGTCTGCTTTTCACGGGCTCTTAGACTATTACAGCAGTGTCCTGTTAGGAGTCCTGCTATTTTCCTTAGCCTACTCCTTGGTAGTTCAGTGGCTGCCTGGCGTGTCCATCAGTCCATCCCTTCAGTAGAAGTTTGGATTGTCTAGGACCCTGCAGAGCATTCCAATGAGCGAGGTGCTGATTCCTCAGCTACTTCTTCGTCTCCTTGCGTATTTTTTGTTTTGTTAGGCCCGGGCCGCAGAAAGGAGCTGCCGCCCCTTTCGCAGCCAGTGCATCCGCCATCTCGTTACCTTCAAAACCAGAGTGGGCTGGAATCCATTCTAGCCGCACCACGTTCCGCCTTGCAAGATTAGCAAGTCGTTCTCGAAATTCGTTAGCAAGTCCCGAGTTGCTGGTATACCCACTCAGGGCTTTAATTGCTGCCTGACTGTCGGAGTATATGGTTATGCGTCGATCCACATAACCTCTGTCTAGGTTTATCTGCGCACATTCCATATATCTCGGCCTGATATGCAGATACACCATCACCCATTGGTACACAAACTTGTGTTCTTGGGTTCCTGGAGTAAATTCCAGCCCCTGCTCTATCACCGGAGCATGAGCCATCTGTGTACCAGACGGTCCCATTAGGCTGTGTATTCCTCTCTTTTTCCCAGGACTCTCTATCCCGTATCATGGCCCTGTATGGGGTAGCGAAGTAGTACTTACGCAGGCATTCATCAGCCGCTCGAGCCAGAACTGGAATATCTTCCAGGAGCCGGAGCTTCTTGACGTGCCTGCACTCTTCCCCTCTTCGCACGTATCCCAGCCGTTTCAAGCGCAGGAAAGCCCTCCCCGCCTCAGCCTCGATCACATGGTGGAGAGGCCGAAGGCCAAGAATCACTTCCATCGCAACAGTTGGTGTAGTCCTCATGCTGCCAGTTGCCCCCAAACTGACCACCCTTTGAAGGCGTGCCAGTTGCGATCTAGCCTCGGCCACCAGACCAGAGCCGCATATGTGAGCATAGGCAGCATAATCACTCTATAGAACCATATGATCGTTTTGGGGGTCAGTTCCCACCTCGGACCAATGGCTCTCCTACAGGCCCAATACGTGTTTGTCACCTTGGTTAGGCGACTATCAAGATGAGCCTTCCATGTCAGTGATTTATCAAGGATCACTCCTAGATACTTCACCTGTTCAACCACCGGCAGTGGTACTCCATCAAGATTTAGACCCTCAGGTCTTATACCTCTCTTTTTGGTGAAAGCAACTATCTCAGCCTTGGCAGGATTAACTGCAAGTCCGTGTTCGTTACACCACCCATGTACCCTTTTCAGAGCCCTTCGCATGAGGTCCCTGAGAACGGTAATGTGCTTTCCAACAACAAGGACAACGATATCATCGGCATACCCAATCGTTAGAAAGCCCTCACCGTTTAAAAGGGTTATTAGCTCGTCAATGACTAGGTTCCACAATGTGGGCGAAAGAACACCCCCTTGCGGACATCCCCTAGCGACGATTACTTTTGCCACATGGTCTTTCCATGTGGCCTCTACCTCAGTGAGTGATCATTGGCTCTATTCCATGATTTGCCGCATCCCTACACATGGATCCTATAGGGGTGCTGTCAAACGCCCCTTGTATATCCAAGAAAGCTCCCAGGGCGATCATGCCATTTTCCAGCGCTTTCTCCACCTGGGTTACCAGTTGGTGTAAGGCACTTTCAGTTGACTTGCCACACCTAAAAGCATGTTGGTTGTTGTTCCAAGGATACCTTAGCCCAACCTTTTCCTTTATGTACCGATCAGCCACCCTCTCCAGTGTTTTCAGCACAAAGGATGTTAGGCTAATGGGTCTAAAGGATTTAGCCACCGTATATGTTGTACGACCCAGCTTGGGTATGAAGACGACTTTCACCTGCCTCCACTGTTCAGGGACATACCTGCGTGCCAAACAGGCCCGAAAGATATGCACCAGATTGTGCAAACGGCCTCCCAGCCTTGTTGAAGCAAAGTCCGGAAGATTTAGTCTTTCCCCGGAGACTTGTATGGTCTGAATGACCGTATCGCCCAAGTACTCCGCTCGTATGTGACTATTTCTTTTGCTAGAAGATAGTCCTCTTCTCATGGTCTCTGTATACCTACATATCCCATGTCAGGACAGTCCCGCTCGATTCCCTCACAACCGGGGAAGTGTGTCTCTAGTAGATGCTGCATTGTATCCACCGGGGTTTCGGTGAAAACACCCGGTTCGACTTCCATGCAGCCTAGAGCGCTGTCCGGTGATTTCGTATATAATTGGTATGTCGTCTATTTTTTTGTGACTTTCAATCGCTAGTTCTGGCATAATGAGGATACTTTCATGGGCATCTAATTGAACAAGTTCTTGAATAACAGCTGGAATTTCTTCCAGTTCACTCCGTCCTGCACTAGTTTTAGGAATAAGAACATTCCCACTTTCGATATTTTCAGCTCTCTGCAAACAATCTATTTCCTGATTAGCCATTTCTACTTCTGGTAATGCCTCTGCTTGCTGCTGCAACATTTTCTGTAATTATTCATGGCGCACCATCGCCATTATTTTTGTTGATCTACTTCCAAACATTTCCGCGTATAAATGAACCTACACCCTGGAATCAACGAAGACAACTGAGCTGAGCTCAGTGAGTTGAAATATTCTACTTGTTGATTCTTGTCTGTACACCTAAGACAGTAAGTTAAAATGTAGTATCTACGAATTGTAAGTTAAATCACAGTGTTTACTTTCAGATACTGCTTTCTCTCTCACTCAGATTCAGATACTATATTTTGAGGTACAAAAGGAACGATTTCTGCACTTACAGTGATCATTTCCACGACTATATCTCAGCAATCATTCTATATACCGCATTTTTTCTTGCATATTCGAATACATAGGTGTAGATAAAAAACTGATTTTCGACTTTTTTGCACTTGGTGCGTTTTTTCTCAGGACGGCAGTGTAGCAGAATTCAGTTATTGCCTTTTCACAGCAATTTCAAGCGACTTATTTCAATGCTTACTAATAAATTCATTTTTTTTTATCAAACTTTATATATTTTAATTCGACGTTTCGGTAGTGTTCCAGCTACCGTTGTCAAGATAAATTAGTTATTAAATAATACTAAAATACTAGAATTGTCAAAAGAAACCACGAATAACACACAAAAGGATTGAAGTTTGTTAGAGTTTGAATTAAAAAAATGTCGATCAATGTGCACAATAATAAAAGTCTCGAAAAAGTTTATGGAGTATTGTTGTTGGATTTACAGTTCCATCTTCTTCTGGGGATGCAGAATTTGTGGAAAATGAAGTTTTTATTCAATATTATGATCTCCAATTACTATTTCAATTCATTATTTAATAGTTATACCAACTGAACTTCATATAATTTTTTTTCCAATATGCATCTTAAGATTTACATTCTTGTATTTTAAAATTTAACATTATTTTTATATTCAAATGATTGAGTTTCTAAATTCTTCATATAGAACATATCATCTCAACATTCCCTGAACTTTTACAAATCTTTGTTATTAATCAACTTATTATTAATGTTATTAATTAACTTGATGTTTTTTTCATTAAAATTGAATACTTTGATTGGAGAAATTACTTTTTTAAAAACAATTCTATTTAAGATTAAATATACAGGGTGTTTCAGTGGACATTTCAGTTTTCAAATAAAAAATACCCGCCACTGGAAGATGCTACAACATATTTATTACAGAAAAAATAATGGATATACATGCGGATTTCATTGTTTGAAGATTATATCGTCCAAATGCTGTCCGTCGCGTTGATAGCACTCCTCCAATCTACGTCGTAAGCTCGCATATACTCGTTGGCACATTGCGGCGGGAATGCTGTTGATTTTTGCTTCAATCCTGTCCTTCAGTTCTTGTGTGGTTGCGGGAGGAGGGTCAGTGTACACGACACTTTTCAAGTAGCCCCACAAGAAAAAGTCCAGTGGAGAAAGCTCCGGCGATCGTGGAGGGTACAGAATATCACCACGTAAGGAAATAAGGGTCCCGGGAAACAATTGTCTAAGTGCTGCCAGGGACAATGCTGCGGTGTGTGCCCTAGCACCGTCTTGTTGAAACCAAATGTCATTGTTACCAGGCAAACGCTGCAGGGCAGGGCGTAGAAAATTATCAATCATTGCGCGATACCGCTGCCCATTTACAGTAAGAGGGCGGCCGCGGGCATCTTCAAAAAAATACGGTCCGATAATGCCTGACGCGGACATGGCACACCACACAGTCACCTTTTTGGAGTGAAGTTGTTTACTGTGTTTTTGTCGCGGTTTGTCTGCCGCCCAATAGCGAGCATTATGTTTGTTCACGTACCGTCCAAGTGAAAATGGGCCTCATCACTAAAGAGCACCTCCTCGAGACCGCCTGCATTCCAAAAATAATTAATCATTGTTTCCGCAAAAGTTTTTCGTTTAGCGTAATCTGTTTCCTTTACGTATTGTGTCAGCTGAATTTTGTAAGGATGAAACTTCATGTCTTCTGTTAATATTCGGTACACACTGCTAGTCGAAAGATTTAACACCTGCGCATGTTTGCGTACTGATCGGGATTTCGAGTCACAGCCCGCCGCACCCTTGCCACATTGTCCGGTGTTCGTACAGTTCTCTCTTTACCTGGACGTCTCTCGGAATCGTTTTACCCATGATTTCACCAAATTAGCCGATGGGGCATCTGCTATTCGTCGAATGTCGAAACGGTTACAATAACGACGTCTTGCCAGGGTGTAAGAATCGTTAGCCTTAAAATAGGCTTCGATCATGAACGCGCGATGTTGACCGGTCCACTCTGCCATGATAACTAAAATCCGCATACGTTCACTACCTGCTCGCATCCCTGCGCCCTTCCCCTCTTGTACAGGGCCGGCGTAAGGCTCATCTGAAAACTGAAATGTCCACTGAAACACCCTGTATAAAATGAACAATTAACTGTTTATATAGTATGTTAAAATTTTAATCTCTGTATAATAAATTTATGTTATATGTTTTGTTCAGTATATTGATTTTAGAAATATTTTATGAAATTTCTAAATACGGTGGGTACTGTTATTAATTTTTCATGAGGTTATTTGCTTTGGGCTCTTCCAATGTATCTACCTAGGCTACAGCTCAGTAGATGGCCAGGTCTTTTTCAAACTAAATTAATTTAATATTGGGATTTGTTTATTATATTATTATTAATTTGGAAACAAACATGATTCTGAGTAGGGCCTTTGTTTTTCCGCAGAATATTCCAAGGATAATTAAATAAGCATGGCATCCAAATTAGTTAACAGTTTAATTAATTCAACATATAAAACATAAGGACATAAAATGGAGGAATTTGAAAATACCAAATTTCAAACGTGATTGCGCAAAGAGATAAAAACAGATATACGTTTTCGTTGAAACGCAATTTTAGGTTATCGTCGTTGTTTCGTTGGAAACTCTCATGTGGTGAAAATTATCCTGTAACAGAAAGGGGCAATAAACATTTCAAAATATATTTTTGATGAATAAAATTGCGAAAGAAATAGTATATTATACTAATTATTTCTTAAGTTAATATTTTCAGTGTTGTAGAAGACAATAATTGGACGTAAATACGCAGAAACGTTCCATCCCACACTATCGATGTTTCGAGAAAATCATACTTGAAGTTAAGTTTACAGAGCGATCTTTTTGCAATAGATATTAAATATTGTGAATATACAATTAACCCAAAGGTACCTTTTACGCCTTCTCATATATGTTTTATGTTTGGATGTTGCATAATTCTTGAAAAAAAAGATGATACAAACATGGATCATTACTGCAAAATAAGTTTGTAACTATTGTGCAAATAGAAAAGATAAATTTTGTAAAAATCCATCTAGATGATTCAAATTGTCAACTTTTCGAAACTTCTTCATTTAATTGGAAAATTAAATAAATACAGAGGAGAAAATACAAAATTAACAAAATACTCATTCTACTTCGACCGAGACTTCAACTTTTTCTTCTACGTCATAGTCCGATTCTCCGGAATATACATCAACGTCCTCATCCAGGAAAGGATTTTCGATTAACTGCGTATATATATCGCGGCAGTCTCCTGGGATAAGATCTACGAGATATTGCGAATATTTAAGTTTTGCCGTCGAAATTTCCTCACCATCAGGCCACAAAGGTAGAAGATTCTCCATGGATAAAAGTTCATCTGAACATCTTCGTCGAACCAGTTTTTTTAATGTTCACTTCGACAAATTCGGTAGTAAATGAGCTTCGCATATAAATGAAATACATATTTTCACGTTTCAACAATATATCTTTATTTTTTTTTCTTATTTTTTGGGAATGAAAACCACAATAATGTTTTTTATTTCGACGTTTCGGTAGCGTTCCAGCTACCTTTGTCAAGAATAAATAATGATAAAATAATTTTTGGTCCTTATCTGACACCAGAGCACAAAGCACTTCAATCGAGTGCTATAGTGTTGAACGTACCATATACTTTTTATTTTAAAAGTGCTGTTATTGTCAAGCATCAAGCATCCAATACTCATATTGTTATAAAGAATTAATCAATATAAGTGAGTTTTTTGTAAAGGTAGTCAATAAAATTTATTCGTACGAGTTAGTTGCATTATTCTTATACAAGGAAAACAATTCCTATTCCAGGAGCCATCACATGGCGATCCTGCCTTTAAGTTTCATGAGTGTTGTAAAATAAGTTTAGTGAAGTATTGTAGCTGAAATGGGATTGTAATAAGTACGAGTAGAATATTAAAGTTTCACAAATAAAATTATGGGTGGAACTAATCAATCAAAGGAAGTAAAGGAGGAAGTTATAATAGCCCAAGCTGGAAACAGTGGAGGTGTTACAAACCATACAAACCAAAACACAAATCAATGTGATGTTGTTAAAGTCCTATGAGTTGTTGCTTTCATTGCAGTTGTGTGCATTTTGGTAGTTATGTTGTACAGGTTTGTTAAAAGAAGAATGGTGGATAGGATTAGAAAAGAGATTTCAAGGAGCCAAGAAATAGTTTAAAAGAGACAACCGCCGCATAAGTCTCAAACTGTGGAAGTGTGAATGTGCACAAGTCTAACAGTGAGTTTTAAACACTAGAAGAACGCACGGGTAACTGGTAAAAGAAAAAAAAATTTATATATATATATATATATTAACATGTACTTTTCGATTACTGCAATTAAGGTTAATTTGCGAACTTCCCTCACATCTTATACAGGGTGTTTCAAAAAAAGGTAACACCGTCTCTAGGATAGGTAAAAAACAGAAAAATAATTGGGGTTGGCTTAGTGAAATTTTTTTCTAACGCCATCCGTTTTCAAGATAAAGGGCGTTGAAGAAAATGAAAAATTACACATTTCTTACGATTTTGCCGAAACTACTGGCACCATTGCAATGAAATTTTATACGAATATGTTTTGGAAGCTGATATATCCCATGAATTTGTTTTTATATCTAACTCTCATAGAGGGCGCTAGTTACACGATTCATACAACGTATTATTCAACATAACTTTTTTTAGGGTAGAATTATTAGTCAAAACTCCAAGTGAACATAAACATCGTTTAATTCTACACCAAAAAGGTACTCTTGGTAAAACTCGATATTATGTACCGTTTTCGGAATATTTTGATTTGAAAATTATGAAGAAATAATCGCTCCTGGTATAAACTAATGATAAAGTTCGCTTTTCTCTAAGTTTGCCATGTAAAATTGACATTTATTGATTGTTATGACAATAAGTCAACAATAAATAGAGTTTTGAAACCTTGTTATTTGTAAAATTAGATATTGTTAAACAAAATGTACTCAAATGTTGAATACACCGACATGCTATTAACTTTAGGCGAGTGTTTAGGAAACTCTAGTGCAGCTTTTACGCGTTATGCAGAAAAGTTTCCTAGAAGAAACTTACCAAGTAAAAAAACATTTAGAGCAGTTGAACGTCGTTGTCGAGAAACTGGGAATGTAAGACCAAAGAAAATAAATTCAGGTAGACCAAGAACAACAAGAACAATTAATAAAGAAAATATTATTTTAAATTTAGTTGATCAAAATCCAACATTAAGTGTAAGAAATATGGCAAGACAAACAAATACATCTTCTTCAACTACTTGGCGGATACTTAAAGAGCAGCAGCTACATCCTTACCATTACAGACAAGTTCAAGAACTCTTGCCGGACGATCTACCGGTTAGAGTCGATTTTTGTGAAACATTGCGAGAAAGGACAGCCCTCAATCCAAATTTTTTAAAATGTATTCTTTTTACGGACGAGGCCACCTTTACGCGACAAGGTATGTTTAACTCCCATAACGCACACTACTGGTGTGATGAGAATTCACAAGCCAAAAGGGTATCACATTACCAACACTCATTTAAAGTTAATGTTTGGGCAGCAACTTTAGGTAACAGATTAATAGGTTATCATATTCTACCTGGAAATTTAAGTGGTGATATGTACCTTGATTTTTTAAATAATCACTTATTTGAGATATTAGAAGATTTATCGATAAATGAGCGAACATCATTATTTTTTATGCATGATGGAGCTCCACCGCACTTTGATAGAAGGTGTCGTAATTGGTTGAGTAACAATTTTCGGAATCGATGGATTGGTAGAGGTGCAGAAGCTCCGATTCATTGGCCTCCTCGGTCATGCGATTTTAATCCTTTGGACTACACAGTCTGGTCGTACATTAAGGAAAAAGTCTATGCTACAGAGGTAAATTCTCGTCAAGAATTAATAGACAGAATTAAACGTCACTTTAATGACATCATAGATGATCCCCAACCGTTAAGAAGATTAATGGATTCTTTAGAAAAAAGGATAGACTTGTGTATTCGTGAAAACGGAGGACATTTTGAACATTTACTCTAATTGAATTTTATGTTATGTTCTTTGTCTTTATTTTAATTTTCTTATTGTAAGTTTTTTTAATTAATAAATTTATCATGAACTCATACGAGTAGCGGTTATTACTTCATAATTTTCAAATCAAAATATTCCGAAAACGGTACATAATATCGAGTTTTACCAAGAGTACCTTTTTGGTGTAGAATTAAACGATGTTTATGTTCACTTGGAGTTTTGACTAATAATTCTACCCTAAAAAAAGTTATGTTGAATAATACGTTGTATGAATCGTGTAACTAGCGCCCTCTATGAGAGTTAGTTATAAAAACAAATTCATGGGATATATCAGCTTCCAAAACATATTCGTATAAAATTTCATTACAATGGTGCCAGTAGTTTCGGCAAAATCGTAAGAAATGTGTAATTTTTTATTTTCTTCAACGCCCTTTATCTTGAAAACGGATGGCGTTAGAAAAAAATTTTACTAAGCAAACCCCAATTATTTTTCAGTTTTTTACCTATCCTAGAGACGGTGTTACCTTTTTTTGAAACACCCTGTATAAATGACTATGCCGAAACTTAATGAAATTTACGACAAATTACATGAAATGAGAAAGTATTTAATTAAAATAGGACCAGAAAGAAGAAAAGGTGATATTTTAAAAAAGAAAGTTGAGGAAGCTAAGCAAATATATGTTGATTTTGAGACAATATTATTGGAAATTAATGACAAAATTGAAAATTTTGAATACTCGGAAGAGGACATCTCAATAATAAAAGCTAACACACATAAAATTAATGGATTGTATTCAGAAATTTTAGGGTTTGTCCATACGAGCTATAGTTTTGACACAAAAATGGCTTCATTTGATTTAAAAGTAGCCGTAAATTTATTGCCTATAATGGATGATAATGAAAATACAACTAATCAATTAATTGACGCAATTGAATTATACGAATCAATGCTTGATGATAATGGTAAAAAATCGTTAGTATCATTTGTTTTAAAAACACGGTTGTCAGCGAGCGCTAAACTTAGGCTATCTTAAATTTATGTTAATGTTATAGATTTAGTTCCTGATATAAAAACACATCTATTGACTAGAAAATTTGATACTGCTTTACAATCAAGAATTTTGCGTTCTAGACAAGGTGATAAATCAATCGAAAATTTTGGAAAAGAGCTAGAATCTCTTTTCGTTGATTTGACAATTTCGCAAGCTAACGGTAATAATGACGCATTTAGAATACTAAAACCTATTAATGAAAAACTAGCGATCAAACAATTTGCAGATGGCTTAAAAAATCAAAGACTTAGTACTATTATTTCAGCTAGAAATTTTATCTCCTTAAAAGACGCAATTAGATCAGCATTAGATGAAAATATACAGAGAAACTCTGAAAATCCGCAAGTAATGTCATTTACAAGGGGATACCATCGCGGTAGAAGGGGTCGCTATTATCCCAATAGGTCATTTTCTACCAGAGCCAATTACAGAAATAATGGTAATTCAAATTTTAGAGGTAATAAAGGATTCAATCATTCCAATCATTATCAAAACAACAATATACACCAACGGGAACCTCACCGCAATAACAATATCACGTTACGACAAGGCCGCGGACGTTATCAAGGCCGACAGATCAGTAACCGAGTTTTCATTTCGGAAGATGCCAATGCATCAAATTCAACTGTAAATTCACAAAATAGCGAGAAATTTTCAGTTTTTTCGAGACAATTAATGAAATTTATTCCTGTGAAAGTTTAAACTGGGTGAATTGTTACATACAAGAACGAAATTATAACTCTATAATGGATACCGGTGCTACCGTAAGTGTAATAAAATATAACTGTCTAACAGCTAACGACACTATATATAAAGAGAATTTGACTGTTAAGGGTTTAGGTGGAAATTTGACTTCCGAAGGATATGTAGTTTTAAAATTGAAATTTGAGAATCATTATTTTGATCAGAAGTTCTATGTATTTAAAAATTTACCTTGTGTGAATAATGGTATATTAGGGCAAAGTTTTCTCAAAAAATATAAAGCAATAATAAATTTCGAGAAAAATAATTTATCTTTATTAAATAACAACAGCGAAGTAACGATACAATTAAATTCAAAACATGAAAATAACATTTTTTTATACCCTAGATGCGAAAGTATTCAATACTTTCCTATTGCTTTTATGGAAGACTGTGTAGTTCTTCCGAAAGAACTGTGTGACGGAGTTTTTTTAGCAGGTGCTATATGTAAACCTGTTAATGGGAAAATGCCATTAAAAATATTAAATACTCGAGAAGATGAAGTTACTTTAAAAAATATTTCGCCAGAAATACACAAACTTGATGATTATAATAAATGCGAGATTTTCAATGCTACTGTTACAGCAGAGAGAATTAAAACATTATTGAAACAATTATATTTTAAGCATTTGCAGTTAGAAGAACAAATTTCAATCGAAAATATATGTGCTAAATTCAGCGATATATTTCACCTACCCGGAGATAAGTTGTCAATAACAAATATTTATAAACAAACGATTCATCTCAAGGAAAACGCAGTACCAGTTTATGTAAAGCCTTACCGGGTACCTCATGCCCAGAAAGCAGAGTTAAATAAACATATACATAAAATGCTGGAGGAAGATATTATAGAAAAAGCTGTCAGTGAATTTAATTCGCCTGTTTTATTAGTTCCTAAGTAATCATTGCCAAATAGTACTGAAAAAAGGACTAGATTAGTGGTAGATTACAAAAAATTAAATGAACAAATCAAGGATGACAAATTTCCATTACCTAATATTGTCGAAATTTTAGACTCTTTGTCCGGCGCAATTTATTTTACACATCTTGATCTTAGCCAGGGGTATTACCAAATTGAATTAACTCCAGAAAGTAAGCCTTGCACAGCATTTTCAACCAATGAGGGACAGTACCAAATGAAAAAATTACCTATGGGACTAAAAATCAGTCCAAGTGCTTTTTCGCGGATGATCTCAGTTGCTATGTCAGTTCTAAATTATAATGAATGTTTTTGTTATTTAGATGATATAATAGTTTTCGGTAGAAATTTGGAGCAGCATAATAAAAATTTGTTAGATGTCTTTAATAGGCTAGGAAAGTAAATTTGAAATTAAATCCTTTAAAATGTGTTTTCCTACAAAAAGAAGTATTGTATTTAGGACATTTGATATCATCTAAAGGTATTCTACCTGATCCAGATAAAACAAGAGTATTAGAGAATTACCCTGTACCTAAAAATGCAGAAGAAGTTAAAAGGTTCGTTGCCTTCGCCAATTACTATAGAAAATTTATTCCAAAATTCGCGGAGACAGCACTGCCATTAAATAAGTTAACTCGAAAACATTCCCAATTTTTATGGACGGAAGACTGTCAAAAATCATTTGAAATTTTTAAACATTCGCTTAGAAGTCCGCCAGTATTAGATTATCCAGATTTCTCTGACCAAAATCAATTTATATTACAAACAGATGCCTCAGGGGTAGCAATAGGGGCGGTGCTCTCAAATAGTAATAACAAACCAGTGGCATATATTAGTCGCCCGCTAAATAAAAGTGAAATACATTATTCAACCATAGAAAAAGAGCTTTTGGCCATTGTATGGGCAGCAAAATATTTTAGGCCTTATTTGCTCTCAAAACACTTTAAAATTTTGTCAGATCAGAGACCTTTAGTGTATTTGTTTAATCATAACAGCCCGTCAAGCCGTTTAACAAAATTTCGATTGCTATTGGAGGAATATGACTTTCAGATAGAGTATATTAAAGGGAAAGATAATGTAACTGCAGATGCATTATCTCGAATAATTCTCACTTCAGAAGAACTCAAAGATATGCATAGAAATATAGTTAACATTTTGACGAGAGCTCAAAGTAAAAAAGAAAATACGAGTAAAGCTGAGACAACTTCTATAAATAGTGGATCTGATCAACCCAATATTGTAGAAGTTCTCAAAAAGCCTCATGAAATGATTGAACTTGTTTTCAATAAAAAATTAGACAAAAACACTGAACAAAAATTTTTTATGTCTAACTTTGGTTATTTTTGTTATGTACCAGAAATATCTAGTATTTATGAGCTCCAGAAATCTCGATCAGCATTTACGCGAGTCGAAATGTTGAGAGATTTAATTACATTATGTAAAGAATTAAATATTAATGAGATAGCTATCCTTAAAAATGACGATAATGTTGCTTATATAAATAAAATAAAAAATGCAATTGCGAGAAATAGTAATTGGACCGGTCCACGTGTTTGTGTAATAAAAGGAGTACAACGAATAAGTAACAAAGATACGATAAAATGTATATTAAATGATTTTCACCTACTACCAACAAGCGGTCATGCAGGCATTCGTAGAATGACAAATAACATAAAGAAATATTATTTTTGGCCTGGAATGTATAAGGATGTCACAGAATACGTTAAAAAATGCGACAGTTGTCAAAAACAAAAACATTGTAAAAATATAAAAGAACCGATGGTCATTACTTCTACTGCTAATACAGCATTTGAAAAAATTTATTTGGATATTGTTGGACCTTTAGATAAAGATACTAAGGATTTTGTGTATATTTTAACAATTCAGTGTGAACTGTCAAAATTTGTTGAAGCCTATCCAATTAAATCAAAGGATTCTGTTACAGTTGCTAGAAGTTTTGTCGAAAATTTTATTCTAAGATACGGTATACCTAAAGAAATTGCCACAGATCAAGGTTCAGAATTTATTTCAGAAACTATGTCGGAAACATGTAAACTCTTAGAAATTAAAAAGCTACAATCAACTGCGTATCATCATGAAAGCATAGGTTCTTTAGAAAATACTCATAAAGCTCTTGGTGCTTATTTAAGAATACAGTTCAAAAACAATAGCTCGTTATGGAGTTCGTGGGTTCCATACTGGTGTTTTGCATACAACACAACAGTTCATACAGAAACCCAATATACTCCTTTCGAATTAGTATTTGGTAAAATATGTAACATACCTAGCAATTTGCAAAATATTGTTAACCCTTTATATAATTATAACAGTTACCCGCTAGAATTAAAATATAGACTTCAAAAAGCTCAAGAAGATGCGCGAAATAATTTAGTTTTTAGTAAAGTGGAAAGAAAAGAGACTTATGACAAAAATATAAACCCAGTGACGTACAAAAACGACGATCTTGTGTTAGTGAAAAGTGAGGTGGGAAATAAACTGTCTAGTATCTATGAAGGACCGTATGTAGTGGTAAATGACGAAGCACCAAACGTAAGGATTATCCGGAAGAGCAAGGAAGTGCTTGTTCATAAAAACAGAACAAAACCTTATTTCTCGTAATAAGTCGAGTAGTAAGTTTAGTATATTTCACCTCAATAATTATAGTGAAACAGAATTTTCATTTTGTATAACGAAAATTCTTTTATTTTTTCAAGGGAGATGTAGTGGTAAACTATAAAATATAAAATTATATAATGTTATAAAATAGTTTTAATAATAATATGGTTAATGACCTAATCGATATGTATTACGCTGTTTCTATGGCCACGAGTTACAGGAAGTAGAGTTCAGTCACTTACGGTCCCCATAGAAACAGCAAATAAGCAAAATAAGCAATTCTTACATATTGTTATAAACATCGCCGTTTTCCTTGTGATTACTTTTAGATTCATGCCTTTAAAGATGTCGATGAAATATTTATTCTCTAAAATAGAAACTGCAGAGATGGTATTTGTGATAAAGGCGATTATTCTATTTTCAAATTATTTTTGACTAATTGGACGACCTGATGAAAAGCTACTTTCCAGTGTTTTTTGACTTGTTCGTTGAACGGGTGGAGTAATATTTTTGTTGACAGTAGTTCTTCTTACTTTAGCGAAACTTCTAATTCCGATATCCCTTCTCTTTTATTTTAATTCCACTTCCCATGACTGGTATGACAGACCTAGTACTGTGTAGCAAGTACTTTCTCCTATCTCAGCAAGTGCCCATGTACACCTGTCCTGCTGGTCGATGAAACACCAGTGACCACACAAACCTTGTTTTGCACACCCTGTGTAATGAATAAATGTGGAATTCTTGGATGGAGTGATAGCACCATTATCGTGACGATTATCTGGAGTGCAAAGATGGTGCCGGCTCGCCAACATTGAGAATGTGTTTTGACATGAGGATTGTAGTCACAAGCTTTATACAAGGGCCGATACTCTCGTTCAACTCTTGCTGATATAAACTTTTGGTGCATCACGTCGTAATTATCTACAAGACAAGCTCTCTGGCCTAATCTTTAACACATCATCGAAGTGCTCCCGGAGGAGCAGTTTTGAGAGAAACAGACTTCCTGATTTGAGTCTATATAATATGTTTTCTCTCATGATAATATTTCTTGAATACCAAAAATGGAGCAAATATAAAATAAAAAAGTAAGAGACATTGTCATTGTTGACTTAATATTAAATAAAGTGCTATGATTTATCGAATTTTTCTTGAATTATATCTGCATTATCCGCTTCTAGAAGAAAAAGATCGAATTTATCCAATTTGACTTTTTTTTCTAGAGCGGATACGTTTCCCAAACAATTATTGAAATCTGTACATCTTTGTTGGTTGAATTATTCCTTTCTTTCAGTAGATCATTTAACAATTGATTATCTTCACTCAAATTCTTATTTAATTTAAATTGGTAAGCCAATTCCCTTTCTAACATTGTAATTCTATCTCCACAAAATAAATTGTACTTTCCGGCAGCCGTCGTTAAATTAAAATCAACGGGAAAAATAAATAAATTAAATAAATGCATTGAGAAAAAAAGATAAAATGGTAATGAAGACATTTTGTTTAATTC